>PVJH01006322.1:0-102884 GCA_004026705.1 Nesogale talazaci | reverse complement strand
GGGGGGTCCAGAGCCAATCCTGGTATTCTTTTCTTTATCCCCAGTACTTGCTGTTGAGTTGGCTGATTTAAAACCTCATTAAGCATTCCAATCACCTTTATTTGCATGGACCTACCCGGTCATTTGGGGGAAGTTACAAAAGCTATAGCTGGAAGAGCCATACTAAATCACTTAGTGCACCACTAAGTACCAAAATGATTAGAATGTAGAGTGTGCAAGAGGGTGTCTGTGACTTTGCAGGGGTCATTTAAGCAGTTTCACAACCACAAAGCAAAAAACATAGTTCTCGATACTGTTCTCAGAAAGCAGAAGGCATTCCATTTACATTTGGATCAAAAGGGGGTGCTGGTGGTGGAATTCCATTCAGTTCATTTCTCTTTCCTTAATATTTTACTTTGGTCTCAATATATACAACCAAACATGCTCTATAAGAGCAGCATGCTCAAGGTAAACAAGTAACTAATGTGCTGCTTCGTTGAACGATAGCTTCATGGGATAGTTTGGGTTTAAAATGGCAAGGTCACTTCCAGGTACTCCACTCTTCAGTTGCAGGGAGTCCTGGTGGGGCGGTGTTTCCCTGTGGGGCATTTAACTTCAAGGCCAGCAGTTCTAAACTCCCCTCTGCTCTATGGGGAAAAGACGGGACTTTCTGCTCCTGTAAAGGAACTCACACAGGCAGTTCTCCCCTGCGGAATGGGGTTGCCATGAGTCCGCACTGACTCTCTGGGAAGGAATTTGAGTTTCTGGGCTAGTTGTAATATATATATATATGCCACCGGGGCATTGTGGGGCTCAGCCCAGTTGTACTATATTTTGAAGTTGATTTTTTTTCCTAGCAGTCATAGAATCCACTCTGATTTATGACACCTTTATGTATGTCAGAGTAGAACTGTGTCCATAAGGCTTTCGATGTTTGCTTTTCTTTTTTCTTTTTAATTCGGAAATAGGCACCCCTTCCATGCCCCTCCATCTGCCCCCTCCCCACCCCCAGCTCTCATGTCTTTGTTCTGAGGTTCCTGTGTGTGGACTCAAACTCCATTCTTGGTTTTTTGGGTGGGGCATCACCGCCCTCTGGTGGTGGGAGTAGGAGGCCCAGCCTTTGCTCCGTGAAGCTGGAATTGAACCTCCATCCCAGTGGGCCGCAGTCCCGCGTACAAGCACTGCGCCACCAGGGCTCAGCCCTCAAACTCCATTCTTTTGGCTAGAAGCTGAGCATATGAGCATGTGTACCACACATTGAGTCCTTAGTAAAAATAGGTTTCTTGAACATTTCCTATTAATATGGCCTATGAAGAAAAAGACCGGTACAATAAGAATTTGACTAGGCTTGCTTTTATGGCTATTTGCAAAATTTCACAGTGCAAGAGCTCATTGATATTGAGCTTCCGAATGCAAAGAACAGCAAAAGTCTATTTCCTTTTATTGAGAATGCGATAAGTGGTGTCCTCTAAACCAAATATGAAATACTGAATTTTGCAGTGAGATGAGTAACTTTTGATTGCATCAAACTGACTGATATATTCAGTCATTGGTGTTTGCAAATATTAATACACAAAATGCATGTGAGATTCCTACCCAGATGTCTCAAGCAACACAGCACTTCCAAAGAAGAATAGTCAGTAGTTATTTGTCCTTTTTGGAATCATAAATATTAATACAACATGGCTGAAGCAAATGACAGTGTTTAGTTTTCCAAAGATGGTGTGGGAATACGGAGTTAAATGGAAAGTACAGCCAGCTGTTTCCTCTTGATGGAAATATCCCAGAAGTAATTTTTAAAGATATGTCCTACTTTTATTTGAGAAGATACAGGAGACAACTCACTTTATGATTACGTTTAAAATTTCCTGGATATTGTAATAGTTCCAAAATGGGCTGAAAGGTTTCAAAGAGGAACATTTATTTAAATTTCTTATTGAATCTAGAGACTTCAAAATAGTGGTTAAGGATCCAGATAAGACAGATGGTTCTCTCTATTTTGGCTAGAAAATGGACTCTATTCTGGAATCTCAGGGCTGTGCACAAATTAATACAGACCTTTATAATTTTTGAATGAGGATTAACAGGACTCCCACTCCACACATGGTAACACAGAGTCTCTGGGAACCCTGGATACAGTAAAGGACACTTGATATGGCTGCCAGCAAGGTTGTAGTCAAGCCAAGAATAGCAAACAAGATTTCTGCTTTGTGGTTTTAACCACCAGACACACCAGAATTCAGAAATCTTAAATGATGAAAACAACAGGCAAAAACCTGCTCTAAGAAAATAAGTCAAGAGACTCAGCTTTGAATATACTTCTGCCTGTTTATCAACTTGAACATCTCTTTAAGGACCTTGTTCTAGAAAAGTGTTTCTGCTTCCCAGAAAAATGGTGTAACTTGTCTGTGGAAATAGTATCACAGTGTGTTCTTTGGTGTCTTGACATCCACTTCCTTCCCAATATTCACTGATTTACATCTCTTCCTTTGGAAGCTTAAACCTAGAGGTTGTTCTTTTTAAAAAAATTTTTAACAATTTTATCAGAATTTCCTCTACATATCATTAAATCCAGTAGTTCAACCATATAAAGAAGAGTTGTACAAACTTTCCCACAATCAATTTAGAACATTTTCTTTTTCTTCACACTCATTGATGTTCATGTAATTTTTTCAAATTTTTAAACAATATACCCAGCAAAACATTCACCAACTTCTATATGTATAAGCCAGCACCATCATTTATGCTTTTCATGTTGTATAGCTATTATTGATGTCCTTTTCCAAATTGTTCTATCACCATTAAAATAAACTTAATGCCCCCTAAGCAAAAACTCTTTCTCTTTCATCCATGGTAACCATAAGTTGAGTTTTGTTTCTTCTTCTTCTTCTTCTTCTTCTTCTTCTTCTTCTTCTTCTTCTTCTTCTTCTTCTCCTCCTCCTCCTCCTCCTCTTCTTTCTCCTTCTCTTTTTCAGTAGTTTTCTTGCTATAACAGTCACATATCATACAGTTCCATAGCTAAACCACTTCTAAAAAGAGTTCTATTTACATCTTCACAGCCAGCTCTGACACTCCCTCCACTGATCACACCCCAATGCTCTGAGGTTGTTGTTTTAAAATAATTATTTCAAAGGCTTCTTTCTACAAACATGACAGTGAAAATATTCTGGGTCTTAATATAGTTAATATCACTCTTTAACCCAAGTGAGCAACAAAGAACAGAGATAAGATAAATCAGTTTGGCCAAGACCTCAGATTCTGGAACCCTACTTAGAAGAAGTACAGTCAGAATGCTCCTTACAAGTAAGTTTGGCGAGACTTTGGCTCATGTGCTTTGGACATTTGTCAGGAAAGATCACTGTCTACAGAAGGACATCATGCTTGGTATAACAAAGGAACCAGTGCAGGACCTTTGACACCATGGATTGACACCATGTCTGCAACAATGGGCTCAGGTATAACAATTGCAAGGATGACTCAGGACCAGGAGGCATTTCCTTCTGTTGTACATAGGGTCCAATGTGTGAGTTGGAATCGACTCGGGGCACCTAACAAGAAGAATACAGGTCCCAAAACCCTACTTCCTAGGAACCAAACCAAGTTTTCTGCAAACTTGAGTTTGCGTGCAAGTCCAGTTCTTCTGTAAAATAAGATAAGTAATATGCAATCAATAGTAAACATATTTGTGAGGTAAATGAATACAAAGAACTAAGTGTAATGCCTGGAACATAGCAGAATCTTAAATATCTTTCTCTTTAATGTAAACTTAAAGAGTCCTCGATGTATCATAGAGTCTGCGAATCTCAATCAATCTGCAGATCTCAGAATCCCTTTCCATCAGCCTTCTGGAATGGATCACTTCAATGAGAATTATTTTAGGGCATTTAGAAACCAGGAGCTAATATAGCATCATGCCCATGTGTAGGTAATAGAATTTTGGCACAGGCTTCTAGGAATTTCCCTGAGAATTGCCATTTAGAACAGTCAGTAGCTGAGGTCCTCAGAAACCATTTTAATCAATTCTTATAATATCCAAATTTTGTAGACCCTCTAATTCCCTGAATTAAGGGATTCTAACTTAAGTGGCTTCCTTCCTTCCTTTCATCCTTCCTTCCTTCTTTATTTTTTATTTATTTATTTTTGTTTGGTTTGTTTTTTTTGGGGGGGGCATCACTGCCCTCTGGTGGTGGGAGTAGGGGGCCCAGTCTTTGCTCCTGTGGAGCTGGAATTGAACCTCCATCCCAGTGGGCTGCAGTCCCGCGCACAACCACTACGCCACGGGGGCTCAGTCCCTTCTTTCTTTTTTAAACCAACACCTGACTCATATAATTTTCTTCTTCTTGTTTATTGAGTGCTATCATAGTTTACTGAGTAAGAAAAAGAAGGGAAACCATAGTAATGAAAATAATCTCTAAGAGCTGATGCCTAGGGCTCAAGTAGAAAGCAAGTGTTTTAAAAATAATGAGGGCACAAATGTAGTTAACACAATGGCTGGATGTCTGGCTTGTGATAAAGTTGAATGAGCCCCCAGGAAAATGATTTAAAGAGAGAGAGAGAAGGAGCTGGTACAAAAACCTCAAGTAGAAAGAAAATGTTTGAAAATGTTGGTGGCAATATGTGAATAAAGGTGCTGATACAATTGATATATGGATTGTTGTAAGAACCCCCAATAAAATGTTTTATTTTAAAAAGAAAAAAATAGTTTCTAAACATTTAGAGGTCTGCGCAAATGATCTTTTATAGTGAGGGCTATCTGATCAAGCTCTGTAAAATTCCAACCGTGCTACAACTTCTCAATATTTTCCTGATGTAAAAACCTCTCCTTATCACTTATTACTATTTAACATAACAGTGATATAATTTCTTACATATTGTTTAGTTCTGCTGTAACAAAGTACCACTATACTGGTAGCTCATTTCAAAAGAATGTCATTTTCTCATAGACCTATGAAGGAGGATGTCTGAAGTTACAGTGTCTGCAGGGTCACACTCCCCGTAAAGGTTCTAGGGAAGGAACCCTTCCCTTGCACCTTGCTCATTTCTGATGTTGGCAGTGATCTTGGATTCCCCTCGGCGTGTATATGCATCACTCTAATCTGTATCTATCTGCACCCACCAACATAATGAACCCACATTGTAGAATCCAGTCTGGCTCACGGTGACCCTAGACAGGGTTTCCAAGACTATAAATCTGTACAGGAGTAAGACAACCTCATCTTTCTCCAACAGCTGTTGAGTTGGAACCACCAACTTTGTGGTTAGCAGTTCATGGTGTACCTGACAGCCCCACTAGAATCCCTGGACTGCACATATATGTGACATTTATATATGTTATATATAAAATGTATGTATTATACAACACACATAAATAATGCACACACTGGGCTTCAAAAGGTTTGTGGAAAAGTTCCATTATCATTAGATTTTTTTCCCCATGAACTTTTAAAAGGCCCCTCTTGTGTGTATGTGCTTGAATAAAGCACAGAAAAATATATTTAGACCTGCACACACTTTTATTATAACAGGCATGTTATAGTCCAAGGGAGGTCTCCTTGTCTCATATTAATATAATCTTGGTTACAGCACAGTTCTTTCATTGCATAACAACTGTTTCCAGGGTGTGAGCCTATTTAGCTTATAATAGGACACAGTGTAAATACCATGGCCCCAATTCCAAAGCTCAGCAAAAGCAAAACAGCTGTCTAAAATGAGGCATTTTTTACAGGGTGAATGAACAGCTCATATTGTTATAGAAAGGCCAATTTATGAAACCACACGAGAACCACTGTGCTTGCTCATTCTTCTGTCTTTGCTAGAATAGAAAAAAGGGCTGGATGTGGGCAGCGGCCCCTCTGTGAATGTCTCCTGCTTTGGATGCCCCTTTGAAGGATGCTCTGCCTTCTCACTAATAAAGCCCAAATGGAGGGATTCGCCTGCACCGTGCTGGAAGTAGACACTGTCACGACTATTAGAAGAAATGTGATGAAAAAAACAAGCAAAATTGCTATAACAACCAGTGATTCCTGATGGACAATTACTCATTGTCCACAGAACCCTAGGATGGTGTAGGGCTAGAAGGTGTTCCCTTCTTCTGGGCATAGCGTGGCTTTTGGTTGGAGCTGATGCAAGAGTCCCAAACAACAGTAGCACTGTCACACATTTGCTTTAGGTGGGAGATATCATTGGGAAATGAGTTAGACTTCCTTTTCATCTCTTCTAAACATCCAAGTTTTTCATATCCTAGTCATCAGAACATGCTAACTGGTGCTTTAAAAATTACAAATTTATATGCATTTATTTAAGTATATATAAAATATGAGTATATATACATATACAGTTCTCTCTCTATATTTAGCCTTTTGTTCACTTTTTAAATGTCCATATGCCCTGCTCATTTTTTAAAAAAACAGTTTTATGGGCACCTAATCCACATATTATAAAATTCAATAGTTCAATCACATCCAGAAGAGCTGTACAATCATTACCACATTCAATTTTAAGACCTCTTTATTTTTTTTGCACTAATTGTTATTAGTTCCCCACTTCATCCAACCTTCCTTGCTGTACCCCCAGCTGAACCATTATTTCAACTGCTATCTCTATTGTAAGTTTACCTTACCTGAATTTCTTTCCTTTTTAAACAATCATTTTACGGGGGGCTTGTACAACTCTTCTAACAATCCATCTATCCATCCATTTTGTCAAGCACATTTGTATATTTTTTGCCATCATTATTCTCAAAACATTTTCTTTCTACTTGAGCCCTTGGTATCAGCTCCTCACTTTTTCCCCTCCACCCTGCTCCCCCTTCCTCATGAATCCTTGATCATTTATAAATGATTATTATTGTTTTGTCATGTCTTACACTGTCCGATGTTCACCCACTTTTCTGTTGTACATCCTGGAGGGGCATTATATGTGTATCCTTGTCATGGGTTCCCCCTTTCTACCCTATCTTCCCTTCACTCTCCCAATACCCCACTCTCACCACTGGTCAGGAGGGATTCATCTGTCCTGGATTACCCATGTTTCCAGTTCCTATCTGAACCAATGTACATGCTCTGATCTAGCCGTATTTGTAAGGTAGAATTAGGATCTTGATAGTATATGGGGGTGGTGGGGAGGAGGAAGCATTTAAAAGTCAAAGGGAAGTTGTAGGTTTCATTGTTGCTACACTGCACTGACTGCTCATCTCCTCCCCGTGACCTTTCTGTAAGGGGATGTTCAGTGGCCTACAGACAAGCTTTGGGTCCCTACTCCCCACTCTCCCTCAATCACAAGGATAAAAATTTTAGTCCCTTGATGCCTGATACCTGATCCCATCAACACCTCATGATCACACAGGCAAGTGTGCTTCATCCATGTGGGCTTTGTTGCTTCTAAACTGGAGGGTCACTTGTTTATCTTCGAGCCTTTAAGACCCCAGATGCTATATATTTTGATGGCCTGGCACAATTGGCTTTTTTCATCACCTTTGCTTATGTACCTACTTTGTCTTCAGCGATTGAGTCAAGAAGGTGAACATAATGGAATGCCAGGTTAATGCAACAAAGTGTTCTTGCATTGAGGGACTACTGGAGGGAAGGCCCAATGTCCATCTGCTACCTTACTGGTAAACCTAAATCTATTTCACCATCTTCATACAGTAATATATTTACATATGTACATGCCTGCATGTAGATTCCTACAAATGCCCATTGCCTCTTAGTTCTTTTCTCTATTTCCTTTTAATTTCCTCTTATTCTATATTATGGTTAGCCTTCATTTGGGTTTCAGTAATTCCTGTAGGTTACATTGTCCTCCCAGGCCTCTTACACCCTACTGACCATGGATTTTATATCACTTGCTATTCCCTTGTCCCTGTGTTTGTTAACATCACTTCCTTTCCCCCACTTACCTCTGTCCCATGTCATTGTTTTCGCCTCCAGATTGTTTCTCCTGTCTATCTTATCTGGAGAGACCTGCAGAGATAATAATATACACAAAAACAAGACAGAGCAAAATAAAACAACAAAGGAAAGCAAAACAACAACAAAAAAAACCCTATGATACAAGAAAAGAAAACCCTGTAAATAATTTAAGATTTGTTTGTTGACCTCTAGGAGTGTTTTCTGGTTGAGTCTGATGGGGTCCCATGACCTGGCCTCAAAGTCAAGGTTTGGTATTTTCTTGGGACTTCCTTACCCTGTTTTCCTTGTTGTTTTGTTGCATGCCCTATGTGTTTTGCCTTGGTGTGATGAGGTCAGATCGGAGGCAATTCACATACTTGTCTCTAGTGTTGTCCGCATTGGCCTATGGTTCAGTGAGGAATGTTGTGCCTTGTAGTGGGGCTGACTATATGGTCCTCTCTGTACATTTGCTACTCTGAGCAACAATATCATCCTCAAAGCTTGGTGGGTCAGGATGTGCTCCAATCTCTCTTCCTCCCACTTTGTTTGCTCACACGTGTGCTGATCAGACATGACCCTCTCCCTGAGTTGTAGCATCAGTGCAATTCCCTCAAGTAAATTCTTCTAGAGGGAAGGGCCGCTGTTCATGTAATCAGGATTGGGGCTGGGTCCTCATACCTCTACAAGTTCCCTGCTTCACGTTGATATGCTGTATTCACATTTTGGAGCACTGCTTTGAAGTCTGATCCCTCTTTCCCTTAGAGATATAAACAATACCCTCCTCTCCTTTGGTGGGTTAGTACCCTGTTCTCCTGCTACCCATTACTTTTTTTTTTTTAGGCATCACTGCCCTCAGGTGGTGGGAGTAGGAGACCCAGCCTTTGCTCCTGGGAGCTGGAATTGAACCTCCATCCCAGTGGGCCGCAGTCCTGCACACAACCACTGCGCCACTGGGGCTCAGCCCCTACCCATTACTTTTTTTAACTTCCCCTCTCCCCCCACTCTTTCAATTGGCTACTATGTGTATCCCTGGATTTGGTCTGGCCCCTGTCATACTATTTGAACCTGGCTCCAGAAATATTTTTTATATAGTAGCTTTTCCCTAATACCTCTTTTGCATTTATTTCTTGTCCTGGATTTTATATATAGAAAAACATACAAAATACACACAACTAGCCACCATCACAACAACGAAACCCCTAAAAATAAGAAACACAAAGATCTCAATTAAAAAAAAGAAGCAGAAAATATTAAGAACTTGAACAACTTAAAAACAGGTCAAAACGGTGATCAAATGATATGATGTTAAATTTTAACCTAACTATATCTGCAATAATCTACTTTTCAATCCCCTCTGCCTGACTATTCATATCCCTGATCTATGATCAGATGGTTATTCACCTGAGGCTTAATGCACATTTTTAATTTTATTTTTTAAAAGTGAACCAACTTTTAAATCACACTCTGGTTTCTCTTCAGATCATATAAATCTTTTGCCTTTTAAATCGGTTAAAGGGGGGGAAATCAAATAAGATATTACATTTTAACCTAACTATATTACAATTGATTTTGTAGTGCTCTCTATCTGGTAACAAGTCTATGCTTCAGTGGAAGTTACATAACCTTCTGTCAACTTGAGGAAGGGGTGGAGTCTAGCTTGCCAATCAAATCACAGTTTGATGGCCTAATTTACAGCTGTGATTGAGATATGTAGTTCACTGGATGCCAGTCACCCTCGCTGGTACTCTGACTGCAAGACATTCATGTTGACAAGACACATGCAGCTACACTGTTAGAGTCAGAGTCCTGGAGTTGGAGGAGTCATCTAGGAGAACTAGTTGGTGCCTGGCTACCATTTCCATCTGTTCTGAAATAGATCACACTAGATACTCCTAAATAGAATGGGATAAAAATGGTGGACACAAAAGCTTGAAAGAGATGAGGCTTACTGAATGGATAGAGTCTCATAGAACCCAAAGACTGTGGTCTTTAGTCATTTTCAGGTCTGAATCAGAACTCTTCTCCGTGACTCAATTGCAGTCAAACACTAGGCAGGCCTGTAAGACAAATGGCAACACTAGTCAGTTATATACACCTTAGAAAAACCAACCAATTAGTATCTAAAAGGGCAGCATTTACCTAAGGTTCCAAAGGGTCAGAAAAGAAGGAGGCATGGGAACATGCGGAGGAAGTTTTGGTACACTGTGGGGCTTGCCATCAATGAGATGAAGCAAAATGTGTGTGAATTGCTGAATGTAAAACTGATGCTCTGCTCTATGAACCTTCACCCATTTTACAATAAAAATCTTTACAAGGAGTCTGTAGTCTGAATTAACAACAGCAACAACAACAACAAAGAGAAGAACTGAGCGCTGGATCTTTATTTGTTCTTCTAAAGGGCTAGCCATCAATTGATTGGATAAATTCCAATAGAGCAAAAACAATGGGTTTATAGTATAGTCCCTAGTGGAATAGGATGTTAGATGAGGTTGGTTTGAGAGTGCTGAAATTATGTTGAATTATGCAAAGCTGGTAAATATCCATTCAAAACAATGTCACTCATAAGAGATAATAGTTTAGCGAGTCTGACTATGCAGTGACTTTGGGGTGCAAAGGGAACTTCCTGGTCCTAACAAGGTGAACAGCTACATACAGTTCTTTAACTGCTTCTGCTACATTCTAAGGTCAAGGTTATTTATTTATTTTGGGGGGGGGGCATCACTGCTCTCCGGTAGTGGGAGTAGAAGGCCCCGCCCCACTGCTGGAATTGAACCTCCATCCTAGTGGGCCTCAGTCCCGAGCACAACCACTACGCCACCCAAGGTCAAGGTTATTTAAGGTCTGAAGAATAGTTGGAGGACAGATGGATGGTACTGTGAATAAGCACTGTGAGTATGAATTAAGCATAAGTTTGTAAAATATCTTGGGATAAGTAGGTGGCATGTAATACTAAATGCCCTAATGACTTTTCATGCTTTTGGATTAAGAGTCTCCTATGGGTCCCACCTGGTGACAATCATGGGTGTATTTGCACAGTTTAGACTTCAGTGGAATACTTCCTTCAGATGGTAGCTTTGGGAGATTTCCTAGGTTTAATTTGTTTGTTTTTAATCACTAAAATGTGCTTTTGAATTGACGTAAATTAGCTTGTGCTATTGTGCTACAATTAAATGTGTACAGCTTGGTAATTATTCGAATTCTCTTTGAAAAACATTTCCCTTTGTTTGTTCTTTCTTTGTAGCTCTGAAGAAACCCTATCCACGTTGGAACAAGGCTCTCTTCATTGTGGATATAATTTGGTGGTGAGATGGTTTTAACATTATTCCCATGACCTTTCCCACTTTCACCTCCTTCTTTGTGCATTCGTTTCATCCTAGAGGTGGAAATGTTAAACAATACAGTCAGTTATGTGTCAGAGACATGAAAGAAACATACAGTCAGCACTCTTCAAATCTAAAGTGGCAGAGTGAAAATGTGCTAACTGAAAGGCTCCTAAATTTTACCAGCATCACACAGTCATACAAAAATACTCTAATTCTTGCAAAGTGGTCAATTACAAAGTGCTTTAGGAAAGCCTTTTAATAATTTGAGAAAGCTGATGGCAAATTAAAAAGGAAAACTAGGAAGGATGCTTCATGTGAATGATTCAAATACCTCTACAGTTTTACATGAATTTTGTTGCTTTTATGCAGGCACTAAGCCATTACTTAAAACAAAATATATCCCAGGACTAGCCCAAAGAAATAATAAATAAGATGTAATAGGATTCATTTTTGTTTGTTTGTATGATTGTTTTTTTCTTTCTTTTTAGCCTTCATGGGGAACAGAGCAGAAGTGGAAGAGGGGATCTACTAATTGAGAATTGTTAGTGGGTTGACACTCCTATTTCTTTTCATTTTGCTCAGTATGTCCTTTAATTTAAGTTCATGCCCTTGGCTATTGTTATATGCCACTAAGTTATTCCAATACATGATGTGTGTATAAGGAGTTTTCTAAGAGTATTTAAATCCCTCATGAAAATGCAACCTCATACTATCTATGGATAAACAGTGGAAAGGCTATCATATCCCTGAATTATTGGTAAAATTTGGAACACTTTTGACGATTGCTTTTGTTACCAGGATACACAAGATTTTGGGCCTTTCTCTCTTAATTCTTGTGTGCTCCTTCAGGAGAAAGATCTCAGACCAGAGGCAGAGGAAAAGTTTGAATGGAAACAATGAGTTTACACAGGATACTAAAAAAAATCCTGGAATTTTAAGTAATTTATTTTTTCAAAGCTATCTATTTCTGATTTTTAGAAAACAACCCTTTCACTTTCAAAGTACTCTCCATTACACTGAAAATTTGTCAAATCTGTGATTCCATTCTTGGAAACATTTTTCAAACTCATTTGTTTGGATGGCTGGGCAGTCTCTCCCTTGTTTTTTCTTCACCTCCTCTACATTGTCAAAACGCTGTCGTTTCAAGTCTCTCATTAATTACAGAAATAAAAAAAAGATGCCACATAGAGCGAAGGTATGTGGGGCAAGAGAGGCATGCTGTTATTTTTTTGTCAAAAACTGGTGTACTGACAAAGCCGTGTGTGCAGGGTGCATTTTTCTGTTAGCAAAATCAGTTCTCTGTCTGCCACAAATCAGGCGCTTTTTGTTGTATTCTGATAATTCAATCTTTTCAGAATCTCTAAATAGAAAGCTTGATTAACAGTCTGACCTGGTGGAATCAACTCCAAATGCACTGCAAACTGATACTTTTCTTCTTTCATGAAGTTGACAGACATCCAGAACAAGGAGATCTTATCTTTCTTTCAAATGAGAAATTCAATTGTACACTTGAGTTTTCCCCATAGTGCTGTCCTTGTAAGCTGTGTTCAACATCACAACAGCTTCTGTGGCATTTTTCCTGAGCATGAAACAAAATTTCACAGCTGTCCACTGGTCTCTTAAATTGACCATCCCAAAAAATGAGGCTTGAGTGAAACTGCTATTATGAAAAAAAATTCACTGTAACCAGAAAGAATCTTCCCAGGCAATGTGTCACCTAGTAGGAAAAATGCGTATTATGAAAGCTCCATTTATCAGAAGTTTTTTCCCAATTTGTGGAGAGTACCCCCTCTTACTGAAGGGTATATTTTGATATAGAATTCCAAATGTCCCTTAGTTAATTCAGGAGTCTGGAATGATGTAGAGGTAGGCCTTTTATTTTGCTTATGATAGGCCTCCCAGTATTGACTAGTTTACCAGCTAGTGGTCTTCTGCTATTGTTTTGTTTCTATAATGTACTTTTCCTTGCCAGGTATAGGCACCTCTGCACCTCAGACTTCTTGATGTGCCCTGGTCCCCAGGAAGTCTGTTCAGCCACTGTGGAGATAGTCTGAACATCCCGTCTTTCCCGACTCAGGCGTTGCACCAGCTCAGGTCTCTTCTATTGATAAAAAACAATGTGTCTTCTCTGCCCTTTATCTTCCTTTGAGTGGAAACATGCCTCCATCTTTCTTTTGGATTAGGGTTCCTCTTTCCTCCCTTCACCTAGTCCTGTCTCGCTAGCACTCTGGGGCAATGCTTCAGCATTGTATTTTCCTTTCTCCTGCTTGCATCATCTTCACTCATACTCTTGGATCCACCACACCATTTACTTGACTGGTTTTCACATCTACAGCTTGCTGCTCCCCTGATGTCTCTACTCATCATCCATCCTCCTCTAAGAACTCTCCTGGGATTTTCCCTGCCATCGAATAGCATGTCCTTAAGTTTGAACTCAGGATAGCAATTTCCTCATCAACAAATGAAGGGGGAAAGTACTACCAAAATTTGTTTCGATGCTTTTTTCAGGAAGACTCTCAAACCACCAGAAGCAATTTTATAAGAAGGTATCATAAAAAGCTTTTGTTAAATAAGTGGCTTTGTTTTCAGGGTGACAAATCTCTTAAAAGGGTGGGTTAGAGTGCACTCTGGAGTACTCAGAATAAAATAAAATAAAAATCCTAGCAGAAATTGTTAGGGCGAGCGAGAGCTCTGGATGACCAGTGAGGTCTAAATGACCTATTTTAAATTGCCTCTCACAATCCCTTCCAACAGTCTTGTTTGGTTAACTCATCCCAACACCACCTCACCTGATCCATTTCCACTGGTCATGTCTGGGTCAGCTAAAGCTCTGGATGACCCTTCCCAAACTGCCTGACGGGATCCATTCCAGAAGTCATGTCCAGATAACCTATAGACTAACATTACCCTAAATAATAATGAGCTGCACAATACTTGGATTACAAGACCAACCATGATGCTGAAATAAGGCACAATCATGACCCAAGGTTATAAGGTGACCAGGCATCCTGCTTTTTAACAGTTTGTCCCGTGTTCTGTGGCATTTTAAAATTAAATAAATAAATTACAATACTATTTTTGTATTCTATGAACATTTTTCTTGCTCCATATAGACCAAATTTTTAATCAAGGAGTCACCCTTCCCACAACAGTCAATGGTGTCCCACTTAAAATCTGGTCACTTTACAATAAGGGCCAAGGGCAAAGCCTGGTAGGCGCTGAGGTGAGTCAATAGTTTCCCAACATCTAATTTCTATAAAATTCAATGCTGTATCCCTGGACATCATTGACTTCCTCAAAGCCAATGACTTGCTTTGCCAGAGAATCATATTTTGCTTCCCAAGTCTTAGTTCCCCTTACTGCCCTGTCTGTCACACTATCTTATCTTTCTGTCTTGTGTGCGGCTCCCTCTGTCATGGTGGCAAAGCACTCAGGAGAAACTTGCTAGCACTTCTCTAAAGAAGAAAAACTCAGCAACATGGACTTCAACACATAACAGAAACATTTTCTCAAGTTTTGAGTATGATATCTGTATAATCTTTCTAAATACATTAGCAGGTAATATGCAAAAGAGTATGAACATTAGTTTACCCCTATAAACTGGAAGCTTCTAGTATTTAGTAAAGAATACCCAATTTAGGGCCGAGCCCCGGTGGCGTAGTGGTTGTGCGCGGGACTGCGGCCCACTGGGATGGAGGTTCAATTCCAGCAGTGGGGCTGGGCCTCCTACTCCCACCACCGGAGAGCAGTGATGCCAAAAAAAAAAAAAAAAAAAAAAAAGAATACCCAATTTAGTAGGCATCAAAGACCACTAATCAAGAAGTTATAGTCTAGCATTAGTTCCTGGTACCAGGGAAAATGGGTGACCACTTCAGAAGAAGCTACTCAAATGCTGTCTTATTTGTATTAGGGTCAGTTGCTGTGACTTTGCTATTTGAATGAGGCTGATACATGTCAAACATGAACATTAATTGTGGAAGTTAAGATAAATAATATGTGCACATTCATTATAATATTTAAAATAGCAGTTCTCAACCTTCCTAATGCTGTGCCCCTTTCATAAAATTCCTTGTGTTATGGTGAACCCCAACCATAAAATTATTTTTGTTGATACTTCATAAGTGTCATTGTGCTACTGTTATTAATCATAATGTAAATATCTGACATGGAGGATGTGTTTTCATTGGGACAATAGAACTTGATTAAAGCATAGTGATTAATCACAAAAACAATATGGAATTATATATTGTTAAATATGTATTTTGGGTGGTGGGCATCACTGCTCTCTGGTTTGGAGTAGGAGGACCAGCCCCACTGCTGGAATTGAACTTCTGTCCCAGTGGGCCGCAGTCCCATGCACAACCACTACGCTACCGGGGCTCAGCCCGAAATATGTATTTCTAATGTCAAATTAGAAATTTTGTCTTGAAGCATGGTGTAGAATGGGTAGCAGTCTTCATGCCCACTTATATATGGGCAGACCCACCTGGAGACATATAGAAGAGCAATGTCTCAGTTCCTAAGACTACTTGAAATATATGTTTTCCGATGGTCTTAGGCGACCCTCATGAAAGGGTCTTTTGACCCGCAAAGGGATCACAACCCACAGGCTGAGAACCATTTATTAAAAATATATGAACAGTAAGAATCCTAAGTGCTTTGTGACTTAAACACTTGGAAAAGATGTCCTATGTTAATCCCTAAAGAGATCCGTGTCTAGTTCTTGGTTTGGGAGATATTGGTTGCCTGCTTCAACTGTAACAGCAGAAGAATCCTGAGTTGGGAATGTTTCTGAGCCTACTGGAATACGGCTGGATCTGGATCTGCCACAGTCGTTTTGTGGATATGATGCTAACACTACTGTCAAGAAGAATGGGTTGCAACAACCTTGAACTAGCAAAGCAGGTTGTATGAACAGCTTTGTCCTGGACTTTTGAGGATTGCTGGCTATGTGTTCTTGACATACTGAGACTTGGTTTCATCATAACTGTGAGCCAGGTTATGGGTGGAATAGCTGGTTCGAAGCTAAATAGCTAGGTCACCGCAAAGTTCATTACTAATCACGAGAGGAATCCAACGAGCTGTTTATGACCAAGTGGTTCACTCAGTTCTGTTTTTTATTTTTCACCCTGTTCTTAATTTCTGCAATTCGAACAATTAGAGGAGAGTGGGCACCAAATTGATAGACACCTAGTTAGTCACTTATCAACTATCTTATTACTTAACATTAACAGTAGTAGCAAAAACTCTATGAAAAGTTTGGCTGTTCCATGATTCTCAGTGGTTTGACACTTATGGCATGATGTAGTCATCCTGTATTTTGCTATATAATACAGTCATATCCATTTCTGCATAACACTGATTCTCACATAAAAGTCTGGCCTTTAGGATGTCTTAATAATTGAGGAGTGGTTCTACTACAAAATGATATTATTAGTTAATTTTGACCTTAATGTAACCATTCAAGACTGTGATTTTCTTGTAGTAACTTGCTTTGGAATCAACAGAACATCCATAATGAGTTGAAAATGATTATTCGACATACTGAATTACAGTGTGCTCTTTACTCCAGATGAAATATATATTCCCATCTTTAAGACTGTTTTTTTGGGGGGAGGGATCACTGATCTCCGGTGGTGGGAATAGGAGGCCCAGCTCCACTGCTGGCATTGAACCTCCGTCCCAGTGGGCTGCAGTCCCGCGCACTACCACTATGCCACCAGGGCTCAGCCCCATCTTTAAGACTTTTAAAGGTGAGATAATTTTTTTGGTGAAAAAATGTATTTCTTCAGAAAAAATTTTTCTTCAGAAAAATTTAGGGTGCAAGTAACGATTAAGAAAATAAATGTAATCATAATTCAAATTTTTAAATAAATCTATGAATGGTGGGACAAGACAGATGTGAGTATCAATACTTGGAATTTTGTGAATCTTAGAATGTTCCTTAAAAACAAGAATGATGAGACCATTGGCATGCATTCTTTAAATGGACATAGCATCAGGAAAGACCAGAAACTACAGAAGGAGGTCATCATTCGTGTGATAGCTAGGGTTTATTTTGCTAACCTGGCTGATAAACACATGTAGAATTAATTGAAGGGCAGAGAGATAAATGGCTCAGTGAGCCTCACCTTTGTAGTTCTCAGGTGTCTTGTTCGCTGATAGTTAGGCCAGTGTGTGACTGCCTTATCTAGCTCTTTGCCTCATCTGGCAAGGCTCACTTCTTGGGAAACATCCCTGAGGAGGCGCCACATGGACCTACTCTGATGTAGCCCTGGGTGCTGAAGCAGTCACATGGAAGCCCCTGCCTGCGTTAAGATGCTCACATGCTCACTGATTTGGCTTTCCTCCTGCATTTGGCATTATTGGGTGTGTTTTGGGAGTTTGAGGAGGACTTCGTAGATCGGTGTTGGACATGTGGACTGGTGTCAGGCTTTGGGGCCTTGGACTGGACTGGGTTGGGATGCTTTCTTTGTATGTACTCTTACTTTTTATATAAAACTCTTTAGATATACATATGAGTGCCTATGGATTTGTTTCTCTAGTCTACCCAGATGATCTCTGATGGAAAAGTAGAGTATAAGCTAAAATGAAAGAAATCATTAAAATGGACTGACAGGAGATCCCCAGCAGTCAGGAAGGTGGAGCAGGCCTTGGTAAGTTTCTTCTGCTGTGCGTCAGGTTCCTGTGAGTTGTAACTAACCTGATGGTAACTAACAACCAGGAGAAGGAGCATGTAGATAGGGTTACTAGTTTTAGGTGACAAAATGGGTTGTGCTATGTTTGTGACAGACTCAGAAATCAGAACAAAGGATCTCAGAACCTTAAGAATTTTTGTTTGTCCATTTTTTTCTCTCCAAGAAACTTCTCTCATTCTGACTGAAAGATGGCTTAAGACTTTGTGAAAGGATAGAACCCAGCCAATTTGGAGTTATACAATACTTGCCTCTTTGAAACTTGGGATGAAGGAGGCAGATGGGCCTCTTTGCTACCAGAGCTGGCCGGAAGTCAGTTCCTTTTCCACCTCTTCAGATATCTGCTAGGAACTAACTCTTGGTCATCTTCCAAGAACAGACTACAGAGTTGTACTTAGAAATTAATCTGACCAGTGCGTTCCCAGGATAGGAAACTAGAGGTGACCTTAAGGAAGGGTGAGAGAGTAAAACCCTGAGACATCCTCCCCTCAAACACCTTGAATTGCTAAATGTTTATGCAGCTCAAGTACCATAACTCCTCCTTCCTGTAACCCTGCCTCTTTTTCCATGGCTCCCTAATCTCTCTTTTCCTACCTCATTAATCTTTTCTCCTTCATTCTTAAAGCAGATGGAGCCGGGTTGTAAACCTCCTAGTACTGCAATAAATTTGCAAAGAAAGTGTTGCCTTCTTTATTTTTCTATCTCCTTCCTGAGTTCTTGTTTTGTTGTGTAAATGGCTCACATGGCTACATTAGAGTCATTCAGAATAGGAATTCTTAGTTTAATTTCATTTAAAAGGTTAATGTCTTGGTTTCTTATTAAACCTTTGGAAGTCTGAGTCCACCCAGAGGCAACTCAGAAAAGAAGGCTAACTCTATGCCTCTGAAAAACCAGCCATTGAAAGTCCTGGAGCACAGCTTTCCTCTGAGACACGTACATGTGGTTCCATGCATTGGAGACCACTGGATAGCCACTGTATGTTCTGCCATGCTGAATCATGTCCTACATGATCTATCAGAGGACAATCCTCTGTTTTCACTCCCTCCAAGAGATCAAGAGACTTTATGCAAAGAGGAAAAATTAGACATCTAGAAGAGGAACCAACTAACTTTGTCGGAAACTCAGAGAAGCAGATATTGAACAGTGTAGGAGCACAATAGTTTATTGTAAGGCCCAGGAAAGCTAAAAGGGGAGAAAGTGGGATTGGAATACAAAATCCTTCAGACACCAGATGTAACTCTTGTCACGGATGTGGCGAGAGCAACGAGAGGACTGGGCCTGGGCAAGAGCACAAAGCAATGTGACAATGTCCAATGAACCCAACACAAAGCTCTGGAGGAAAGGTTGATCATTGAGGCAGCCAGTGTTGGACAACCTAGTCCCAGTGGTGCTGGGAGCCAGGCATTGGACTGCTAACCCTAAAGTTAGTAGTTCCAACTCGCCGTCCTCTCCATAGGTGAAAGACGATACTCCCGTAAAGACCCAGAGCCTTAGAAACCTTCAGATGCCGGTCTACTCTGTTCCCAATAGAGTCAGAATCCACTTGATAGCAGTGGGTTTGGGGATTGGGTGTGTTGGACAGAAATAGTGCTGCTGCTGCATTCAGTCATTCCTGGAAGAGAGTGATTTTAACTCAAACAGGGCAAGGGATCAGGGGAACTGCCAGCTAACTGCAGGTCTTCGGTTGGTACAAAGCCTCTGCAGGCAACTACTGACCAATAACAGTCAAGTGCTTAACCACTGCACCACCAGTGGGGGGGGATGGGCAGTGTGAACCCACCTCACAGTGACATGGAAGAAAGATCTGGCCATCTCTGTCTGTAAAGATCACAACCAAGAACACCCTACTGGGCTCCGTCTCCAGTATACCCATGGTGTCACTGTGAGTTGGAATCCACCTGATGGCAGTGGGTTTGGATTTGGTTCCTCAGATGGAGAAAAGGGGAGAACGGAGCCGTACACTTCCATGGCTCCCCTGGGTGGTGATGGTGGGTGCTTTATTTTATTTCTCTTGGATTCTTGGGTTTTAATTCAGCTCTGCTTCTACTGATGTTGCTGTGACACTGTTGAGGGGTAGTGGCTGCCATTTCTAGGGGTTCTGATGCAAGGAGTTCAAATCCTAACTCTCCTCGCCTTTTCCCTGAAGCAATTTATTTTTCTTGCACTGTCCAAGAATTTCTTTTCTACTTTAACCTCTTAGCTCACTTGGGGTTAGCTCTGATTACACTATGAAGTCAGGCAATGATGTCAACACCCCCCTTACTCCACCCCACTCTTGCGCCCCCACAGACCCCCCCATGCACACATATACATACTAACATACACAACCGTTCCTTTGCTCTCATCTGTCCAGGTGACTTCCAGAGTCTTTGTTCTTAGTGGGTGGGCTCTTGGAAAGTCATTAAGCCTCAATGACCTTTGTATTCAGTGAACTCTGTCTAGGTGTCAGACCAGGGCACTTGCTCCCTCGCTCATTTCCCATTTGTATTGCTCCTTCCACCACTCAGCAGGCAAAGAGTGACGGCAGCCACACGATGCTTTCTTGCCAAGAAGATACCACACACAAACACTCTCTGGACTCCATGTAGAACCCCACACATGAATCACAGTGTGTTTTCCTGGTTGTTCTGGATGCCATTAGTTTAGCCATTTTTAAAATCAGGTGATGCCATGTATGTTGCTCTAATTAACTTCGCTAGTTAGAGCTTTTTAAAACCTTTCAAGTTCAATGCCGTCAGTTATTTGAGGCAGTTGTGATGTGGAGCTGCATTTTTAGAATATGGTGGTAAAACTCAAATCTGCCTAGTAATTTAACTAAGTAGGCTTGGGTAAGCTATTTTCCAACTAGGTTTGACTCAGTGGTGCAGACTTTTTAGAAGAATATATGTTGTTCCATGTGAAACATATATGGGTATTTATGTAATATATCAAATATATTGCATCATGTAGAGTTACCATATCATATATATTATAATGATATTTATATAAGCCACCACTTCCTCTCAATTTCATAAACTTTCTGGAATTCTAGGCAAAAATTTCTTTCTTTCTCGTGTTAGAAGGGCCCAGATTTAATTATTTAGTGGTGAATATTCAGAGGAAATACATATGTAATAATTTTTTGAACCATCAAATATGGCACATTTTTTAGTATTATCACTTTAAATATTAAAACATAGAATTTTAGGCACTTGACTGATGAAAACCAAGGATGGTAGTCTCCAGTATGTATTGCAGCCCAATGTAAAGAAAGCAAAAAATCAAATGAGGAGCTGATATCAAGGGCTCAAGTGGGAAGAGAATGCTTTGAAAATGATGATGGTGGCATGTGTGCAAATGTGCTTGACACGCTGGAGGAATGTATGGATTGTGATAATAGATGTACAGCCCCCAATGAAAGTATTGAAAAAAGCCAAAATCATCACAGGTGGACCAATAAATAAAATCATGTTAAACAGAGAAAGGGGTGAGTTGTCAAATAGATCTCACAAAACCAGATCATTTTACTCAGTTCTACAATCAATGTGCTTAGGACAAGGAGTATAAAAATTTTAAAATTGTGTTTTATTGAACAAATCTGGTGCACGAATGTACTTTAAAGAATTAAGGAGAAAGGAAGTCATTTTGAGGAGTAATATATGCATGACCCAAGACATATTTTCAGTCATTTTACTGGCATGTGACAATTGAGCAATTGATAAGAAAAACTGGAAGATTTTACATTTGAATTTGGAAAATGGGGAAGAAGAATATTTAAATTGCCATGGACTTCCAGAACAACAAACGAACTTGTTTTAAAAGAAAACCTGCCAAAAAGAAAAAAAAAAAGAAAACCTGCCAGTATGCTCAGAAACAAAGATGATGAACCTTCATCCATGTACTTTGTACATGTTAGCAGGAGTGACCAGTGAGTCTCTGCAGAAGGACATCACCACTGGCAAAGAAGAGAGTCAGTGGAACAAGCGAAGACCCCCCTAGGAGATGGATTAACAAAAGGGCTGCAACTAGGGGCTCAAACAGAACAACAATGGTGAGGCCAGCATATAAGTCGACATTGTTTCATTCAGTAGTCGCATGGTCATACATCAACAATAAGCATGGGCCATTAGCATGAAACTCACCTAGATCTTTACCACTATGGAAATAAATTGTGCATAAGCTGTACTCAAAATATAAACTGGACAATTGTGATCTGTTGTGGTCGTTGGGTACCATGGAGCTGGATCCAGCTCATAGCAACCCTGCGTACAGCAGACAGAATGGCTCACTATTTCTGAGCCGACCTCCCAGTGTTCCTTAGGAGTAAGCTCATGGAATCTGAACCAAGACTAGGAGTCGGAATGGACTCAGTGGTACCTAAATTCAATACAGAGATTCTCGGTTATTATCATGCTATTAGTCTACCAAATCTAGCACATCTAGCATATATTATACACTGTGTATTTTGCATTATGTATATGTTATGTGTGATTTCTTCCGTGTTATATGTGTGTGTTTTATGTTTATGCACACATTGCACATACCCTAAACAGTGTTCTAGTCCTTGTAAAAAGACATTGTCACCAGCACAGTAGGTCAGTGTTAAAGAGGAAGACCCTGAGAGAGATGACTTGACACAGTGGCTGCAGTAATGGGCGCATTCATAGTGAGGAAGGCACGTGACTAGACAGAATCTCTTTCTGTTGTATGCAGACCTACTAGAACTCAGAAACGTCTCAATGGGACCTCATACCAGCAATGCATTGTTTTGGTGTCACTTTCATAAATGCTCACAGAGTTCTCAAATTAGACTTTGTGTTTCCTAGCTGCTAAAATATGAAGCGATCTTGCTAAAAACCTATCACTATTTTTGAGGGAGAGTGTTCATAGGCCAGTTCTTCCATTTACTATATGATCTTGATGAAAACGTTTCATGTGTTTTCCATCTTAAGGAGTTCAAGGCATCTCAACACCTTTAGTGGTTAACAGAAATGCTGACAAGTTGGGTCCTAACACTAACCTTTGAAAATACTGTGGATAAATTCTATACTACAACACAGAAGGCCACCGTAAGTGTGAATGAATTCTACAGCAACCAGGGACTTTTTAACAATTCAAAATTTGCAGGATTTTAATAGCAGTCAGATACAATCAATGTATCAAACGCATCTAAGCATATTATTTGCCATGAAGAATCCCACTGTGGGGGCTGAGCCCCGGTGGCATAGTGGTTGTGCGTGGGACTGTGGCCCACTGGGACGGAGGTTCAATTCCAGCAGTGGGGCTGGGCCTTCTACTCCCACCACTGGAGAGCAGTGATGCCAAAAAAAAAAAAAAAAGAATCCCACTGTGCTCATATTTTCCTCTGCAATCAAGAATTATCCCCTGCTCTCCTCCAAGAATGAAAAGTGCCCCCCACCCCCTCACTTTCTTCTGGTATGGATTCACTTACTTACATAGAGCATCATGCTTCTGTAGAATGCCCCCCAGTCAACCTGAAAGTCCCTGGGTGATTAATATGGTTAAACCCTCCACTCCATTGAAAGGTTATTGGTTCAAAGCTACCCAGAAGTACTTTGGAAGCAAGGCCTGCAGATCGACTTTCCAAAATTAACAGCCTCGGAACTCCGACAGGAGTAGTTTTATTCTTCACACATGAGGTCGCCCTGAGTCAGAATTGACTGGCCACTGGTTTGTTTTGTTTGTTTTCAACCCCAAACTCACTTGGCCTGCAAATAAAAAAGTCATCTATATGACATTTCTCAGGGAATTTTTTTAAACTCAGATTTTCGTTTAGCTTCTTTGAGAAGATGTACATAAAGCAGTTCTGTGATTTTTGGGTGACTTTGTGAGTAGACATTCATTGTCCTCTAAGACACCATAGGCGGATGGGGCATGAGGCCATGTGCCAGCTGCAGAGAGTGAAACCCCCTTCAGTTCAGGTGACAGCCCTAGGCTTTTGTTTCCACGGCACTTCAGGGACTTCAAGGGCTGGTCTGGGGCCGTATTTATTTAGTTTATGGTAACCTCTCCCATGGACTGCATCTGCTTTGCCGTTAAAGATGAGGGGCTCCCTTCTGGTGACTTGCTCCCTGTCTCAAACAACAGGCATGTTTGTACTCCTTAGCTTTGATCTTTTTTGCCTGGTATCTAAAGGAAGCCTTTCTTGTGCCTTCAAAGCTAAGCAAGTTGTTTGGCTTTCAGTTACAAGACGGCTCTTCTCCTGTCACCAGCGGGTACCCCTCTCGCCTTCATCTGGAGGACTGCATAAGGCCCATATACTAGCATATAAAAACAGGTAAGAAATGGCTCTGGTTCTTTCTGAGAGAGCTCCATTTGCCTGATGGTGGTCTCTGAGACTTAGGGTCGAGTGCAAAGCAAGGACAGAGTACCACAGAGAAGAAGAGGCCTTCTTAAGATCACGGATAGCACGGTAGTAGAAGGGGCATAACCTGGACTGGGAGTGCTTCATGTTCTTCAGCACCACCAATTGGATCCTCACTCACACAGCCCTGAAAGGACAGGGCAGAACTTCCCCCGAAGCTTACAGGAATAGAACAGAAATGCTGGAGGTTTCCAACAGCTAACCTTATGGTTTGCAGCCCAATGCATAACTCACTACTTTCCCAGGGCTCCTGATCCATGATTCCCCATGACCAAATTGGCAAGGAACCGAGACTCCATTTTCCTACCTTTTAATGAAGTGTCTCATGTCTACCCCCCTTGTGAGTGTGACATAAGAAAGCCACAATAATGTGTTTCGGACACTGCTGGATGCAGCAGAGACTCTGGGATTCCTATGCTTGGGTTCATAGTAATCCAAGTGTACCTCCTTCTGTTGGACTTTGCAGATTGTGTGGTTTTATGAATTGAAGGTTTGGTGCAGCCCTACCTCAAGCAAGTCTGTCGGTACCATTTTTCAAAGGCCATGTGCTTACTGCTTATCTCCCTGCCACAGTGCAGTGATTCACTGGCCTTTTCTCAGTGCTGCGGACCACATCTTAGCAGAAGAGGCTCATAGAGAAGAGATGCCTAGAGAAAGGTGTCATGTTTAGCAGAGTGGAGGGGCGGCGAGAAGGATGAAGGTCCTCAATGAGACAGATTGACACAATAGCACCAGTCACGGACCAAGCACGTGAGACTTGCTGTGAGGCTGGCACACCAGCAGGAGATGTTCCGTTCTGTTGTCTGTACGGTCACTGGGAGTCCGAATCAACATGGAAGAACCTAAGTACAGCAGCATTCCCTACTTGGTACACTAATAGTGCATAAAACTCACATTCGCGTGCATGGGGCTATTTTAAAGAATTGTTTTATTATAATGGTATGGAACTGAACCTGCACTGTAGGCAAGGTATGCTTCATTGCTTAGGAGTCAAGAGCATGAGCCTCTTCTAGCTGCTATCTAGAGAGATGATGCCCTTTCATAAAGGTTTAGTTAGAACTTTGCTTCTGTGATTGTTTCCCAATGTTCTCATCATCTCGGTGACATTTACATTGAGCAACACTGTCGAAAACAGGATCTGCTTTAAACATCTATTTACTCTTCATGCTCCTTGAAAAAACATTGATAAGGTCTATTGTCGATAGACTTGCATTAGGCATTTAATTAGTTAATACATGCAAGTGCAAGCTCCTTAAGTTCAGGGCTCAGGTGTCATAAAATCTGGCCCTGAAACAAAACATTCATCATGAAGATGAAGACCACAGCTAAGAGCACAAGCCCCGTGCGAAATCTGAAAACAAACAAGCTTTTGTTTATGTTACACTCAAGAGGATCAGTGTGGCCTTGTGTGTCCCATGTCCTCAGTTTCCCTTTCTGCAAGAAAGTGGACTACCGAAGCTGATGCTTAAATCTGAGATAAGGAGAGAAGAAAACAGCAATGCTAGATGACTTCTTATGATATTTCACTTTGTTATGTGAAACACAGGACCACTCTAAAGGTTTTATTGACTGATTTGTGATTGTGTACATTTCCTTTGTTGTGATTCCACTGTTGTTGTTTTTAGTATCTCTCTCTTCTGAGCTCCCTTTTCTGGTTTCTGCTTCTGCAAATGGGTGTACTTTTTTCAGAACTCATTTAACTCTGAAGGGAGCTAAGCAAAGAGAACGTATCCAAACATTGTACCTCATAATACATGGTCATGTAAAAGCTTCCCTTGAAAATGATGATGGGACTGATCTCTCCTGATAACATGTCCAAGGTCTATACAACCAACTCTTGCCTCTAAAAAGCACTCTAGTTGTATTTTCTCTAAAACAGATTTGTTTATTAATCTGATAGTCCATGGTACTTTCAATATTCTTCCCCAACATCATAATTCAAAATGCATCAATTCTTCTTCAGATTTCCATACTCACTGTCCAGCTTTCATGTGCATCTGAGGCCATTGAAAGCACCATAACTTGAATCAAGTGCATCTTGCGATTTAATTTTCAAGAGGGTTTTGGCATCAGAGTTCTTGGATAGAATATATCATTTGATTTCTTGACTGCTGTTTCCCTTCATTCACTTTTCTGCTGTACATCCCCCCGGGTGGGGATGATATGTCAATTGTGATCAGGTTCCCCATACCCACCCCCCCACCCCTTACCCTTACCCTCCCGGTATCGGTACTCTCAGTATCAGTCCCGAGGGGTCTAGCAGTCCTGGATTCCCTGTGTTGCAAGTTCTTTATCTGTACCAGTGTATATGCTCTGGTCTAGCCAGATTTATAAGGTAGAATTGGAGTCATGACTAGTGGAGGGAGAAGCATGAAGGAACTGGAGGAAAGTTCTTTGTCTTGTTGGTGCTATACTGCTCCCTATTGAGTCTTCCTTGTGACCCTTCTGTAAGGGGACATCCAATTGTCTACAGATGGGTTTGGAGTCTTCACGCAATCTCACCACATCTCAATCACATTGATACGATTTTTTTTGTTCTGGGTCTTTCAGACCTGAAACCCAATCCTGTTGATATCGCATGATCACCCAGGCTTATGTGCTTTTTCGATGTGGGCTATGTTGCTTCTCAACTAGATGGTCGCTTGTTTATAAAAAGCTATATTTTCTAAGGACAGATCTTTCCTCTTTGTTTCCAAATTATATATTCTGATAGCCTGTGATTATTAATGAATCTTGAATGTATGTTTCACTGATTTCATATGGAAATATTTGGTAGAATTCTGCACTGTATTCATCATTAACTTTAGCCATTGGTGTGTAAATTTTAATAATCCTATTAACTAGTTTTCCTTCCAGACAATTAGATATTATCCTATTACAGGCAACATTGTGCATCATAAAGTTTTACTTTATTCACATTATTAAAATCCTTGAGGAGGCAGCTCTTCCTCAGAATATTCCACTACTATTCATTAGGCTAAATTTTCCCCTGTGATTAAGCCTTCAGAATTGGGCCACTTGTTTCTTGTCCTTTAGAACTTTCACAATAAAATGCCAAAAAAAAAAAAAGTCAAAACAGCATCAAGGAAGTCAAAGAAATCTAGAAGCAAAATATATTAATAGCAATGTAGTATGTTCAGTATGTCATTCTGATAAATATTGGTGGTATTACCACTATTTAGACTTTAACCAGAGGAAGTACATAGAGGCTAAAATTTATCACACATCGCATGCCTGGCCCTCTGTTTTGTGCTGAGGATGGAACATTAAGCAATAGTTAACGCCAAAGGTATTCTACACCTTTCCTTAACAGAAAAATTATTTCAATGGAGATGCCAAAAAATCTTAGACTTTTTTTTATATCTGTATGACAATTTAGATTCCCATGTCATTGAAAAACAGCTCTAACATGAAGGAAATAGGTTTTTTGTTCCGTGACCTAGCTTTCATCTGTATAATTCTTAAAAAAAAAACTTGTACAAGATAAAATAGATACTTTACTAGGCAAATCTGAGCTGGTTTCTATTTCTTATGTTGGTTTAGCAAATAGCACAGCAATACTGTTATGTTAGGAATAAAATTATGAGCCTAAAATAACCACGTAATGTCCGACTTGGTTTGCAAAATTAGATTTGGTTAAAATTAAACTTTAGTAAACCAACTATAATTAGAAGCATTTGTGTTAGAAGTATTCAATGCATTTTAATGCAAGGCATTGATATTTTGGAGGAGAAAGAATTATGTTGGGGGTTCCTAGAACTTGTAAGAGATTTACAATATTTTTCTATAATGAGTGAAAGATCTGCCCCATAGTTTTGTCAATATTAAATGTGCTGTCATTGATACACTAACAATCCTTGGTAAAACCTTGAAAGTGCTACGAGTAACAAGATAATGCTAGCGATTAAATTCACTAGTCAATAGTATTTAAAACCAGTAATGTTCAAGATACTCTGGCTTGTGGCTAAATTGGGGGAAGTTAATATCTAGGCCTTTCCTACAAAGCACCTCTGAGAGAACTTGACTCCCCAGCATGGTTCAGCAGCTGAGTGTGTGAACTGTTTATAATCCATGGACTTTGAAACAACATCTACATATTCAATATAATATTCCAATGATGTTGGACAATTCCTGGGCCTAAGTAGTTGCATACTATTTGGTGAATTTTTTTTGATGGAATACATGTCTAAATGAGTAGTACAACATTCATTTTTACTGATAAAGAAAATGCCAAACATTAAGCATATTTTATAACTAATTCGATGGTTTCAGAGCCACCTGCCCCTGCTCAAGTTCTTCTTGACTTAATGACCCCTCCAACGTAGGACTGGGCTGGATGAGGTTGCTCATGTGGCCAGGAAGAAAAGATCCGCTGAGTCTGAGTTGGGAGGATCCTGACCTAGAGGAAGCTGTTAAAATACACAGCTGAGAAATGAATAGAAAACTTGACTAAGAAGTTTATTATGTTTAGAAGGAAAGAGGTCAAGAGAAACTCAAGAAGTGAGTTGATGCCTGGAAATATTAATAAGCATTAGGTAGAAGAATTACTCATTGAAGAATAGAGCAGGATACAAATACATCAATGCATACATGCATGCTCCTTTTATGTGGAAATAGTTCTATCTCCGAAAGAATAGAAGGCCCATAAGCCATAAAAAAGTGAGAGAAGACCCACCACCCCAATTATTCAGTGTAATGTTTGCTTAAGAAGGATACTACTGAGATCCAGTTGCCAGCCTCTTTCTGCCTAAGGGAGTGTAGGAAAATGAGGACACTGTAATCATCTTGTGACTGCCCTTCCCCATCCTAAGTGGACCGTGAGAGTCACTGATTAGGAGACTCATCGATCCTAGTGACTTCAGGTCTCTACCTTTAAGCTCAAATATTGTACATCGTCTTTGGCCCACCATAGAAGAACTCTTCATTCGGAGAATCAAAACTACCAAAACCCAGTCCCCTGCCATTGACTCAACTCCTACTCACAGTGACATTGTGCACTTTCTGAGACTGTCCATCTTCTTAGGCGTGGACTGCCTCGCTGTTTTCCCTCCGAGTGGTTGGTGGGTTTGAATCTCTGACTTTGTTCGTAGTAGTCCAAAACTTACCTGGGAATGCCACCAGACTCCTCCCATTCAGAGAACAGACTCTATCTACTGCATATACTCGAGTATAAGTCGACCCAAATATCAGTCGAGGCAACTAATTTTACCACAAAAATGCATTTTAAAATGTGCTGAAAAGCTTAGTTTACCCATGAGTTTATATGGTAATGCACTGCCATTTAAATGAACCGAATTCTCTTTCCTGGACTTCCAGAAATCATAGTGCCTGAACTTGGAAAACATAATTTTCTTTAAAAGTTATGGCAAGAGTTGGGAAAAGGGGACTAATATGTATCATTGTCCATCCTCTTTGCCTATACTATATATAAAACTGATTTGTGGCTTCACAAGTGTAATGGCAAGAGTAAGTGGAAAAACAAAGACAAAATTACGAGGTAAACTATGACATATTGGTTATAGCAGGCTATAGAAACCGAGTGCCTATCATTGAATCCTTGTTCTGTTACTTACAAGTCATATGAACTTGTTAAATGGAAATAACAAGAGTATTTGAGAGGGGGGGATTAAGTAGTAGTTTAATAGATAGGTGATAGATAGAGCACATGGAACAGTATTAATTGATACATGGTGTTTATTGATGATACAGAGAGAAAAGATAAGCCCTGGTCTCATTTTATAGTACACAGTCAAAGACTTTGGAAGGTAAAGAACAGAAGCTCAGTCACGGCAGAATTCCTTTTGTTTATTTAAGGTTAGATAAATTTTAAAATTCTTAAGTATCTGTCAAAAGGCACAAATGAAACACAATGTGGTGTTTGGTGTGCATGATGAGGGTCTATTTGTCTATCTCAACATGCCTCCTTATCAACTCATTTACTTAGATATTTTATTATGACCATGACTGTATTTTCTGGCCTGGTGCACATTGATGTGTCACCATAGGGTCTCCCATGCTAACCCACTATAGCTTGACCTCATTGACTTTTCTGACACATTTTGGTTGAGCACAATATACACAAGAAGACTGATTGTGGCTTCAAATAGATGGGCTGCCTGGCATTCGACCTCAAATAGCCAGAAGAAACAGCAACTGTTTTCCTTTGGCCACAGTTTTTAACAAATGCAAGCCACACTACATTGGGCTTAAAGGCGATTTGGTTCACAAGTGGTGTGGTTACATACAGCACCCTCATCTCAAAGAATTTGGACATTTCGATCCACAGCTGACTCTCTTAGGACCTGGCTAGAAACCAGAGAAGCAGAGGCGGTCTGGGACAGAGTGGGATGGATGTCCATTGTAGTCTTAACTACGCTCTGCCTCTGTGGAGAAAACTAGTGGGTGTTCGTTTTCCATGGCACAAAACCTTGGGATCCCCCAACGGCATCAGGCAACACACCTGTTCCAGTGCCTGAAACATGTCTGCTCTGAAATGAACTTGAAAATGGGAGGGGCCATAACTTTTTCCTGGATTTTTTTTAATGACATATGCCTGCCTTTCCATCTCCACTCCACCTCTTTCTCTCTGGCAGCCCACCAGTCTCCTTGCTTTTTTATTTGTTTTCAAGTCCTGCATTCAAACCACTGAAGAACCCAGGTCACTTTTGTTTGCAAAGTGACTTTCTGTTCAGGAAGGAAATTCCTGGGAGCAAAAAAAGCTTAGCTGGACTCGTGCAAAATAACTTTGTCTCCCAGTGATTCACAGACTTGGCACTTGCCGTTCCCTTGCATTATTCTCTGAATGCCATGACCTATATGTCCAAGTGAGAGAGCGCTTGTGGATGTTTCTTGTCTTTGAAAAGCAATACTCCAGGGACAAAGAGGTTCTTATACTGGGCAGTAGCAGCGGCCACGAGGTGGGAGCCATAAACCAGGCAGGCCCGAGCAGTGTGCATGCTGACATTTTTCATTCCTCGTATCCCACAAGTATTTCAGCTTCAACGGAGCTTCTGTGCAGATGAAAAGGAACTTTTTTGTTCCTTGATTTTGTTATATTATGTTTGAAAATTCCTACCAGCCTCCCAATTACCCATTTGAAGATACACTGGTGAAGCTATTTTTCACCACCTTTCCCCCCACCCACCTCTCCATTTTACAAGCAAAAAGAAACACTAATAAAGGTGTTGTTTCCTCTCCGTAAATAGGAATCCTTGCTTCTGCCTTCTCCAGACTGCCCTGCCTCTCTGCCCATGAGCTTGGAAATCCCAGCCTACAGCATGAGTCCTCAGGGGTGTGCAAGCCAGCAGATTAGCTCCAGCAGACATTAAAAAAAAGGGTGGGGGAGTGGGGAGTGCAGGCAAATTTTATAAACACGAATGACCTATTCCGAAAGAAAAGAACAAACATTTTGTACAGAGGCAGATTGAGATGTGCGGGGGAACCTGCCAACGTCAGCAGGAGATGGATGCTCTGCCATTCACGAGTGTCCATGAAGCAGCTTCATCACATTTTATTCATTTATTATTTTTGAATGGTGGCGAAGAGGAGCACTCCATGACTCCATATCTTTTAGAATCTGACTACTTGTTTTTGCTTTTGTTGTCTGTTGGTTTTTAACCTAGAGATTGTCTGCAAGACTTTTGCTGTCTCCCCTTTTAGTTTTCCCCAATCTCTCACTTCTTTTCTTTGATGGAAAATCCATTTGGTATCTTCCTTCCTTTACTGTCCTCCCCTCCCTTCCCTCCTTTCCTCTGTCCTTCTCATCCTCCCTCCAGCCTCTTCCTGCCTCCTTCCCTCTCTTCTCCCTTTCTCTCTTCCTTCCTTCCCTCACTTCTTTTTCCCCACCTCAACTATCCTGTGAATGTTTTTTGTGGTAAACATTAGGCTTATGTTAAGCAAAGGATGTCATCAGCAGTAAAGAGATAGTCCCTGACTTTATAACTTATAGACTTGTGGGGTGATAGTGTGAAATCTTTTACAATTTTATCATGATTTTGAAGGGAATACACTCACATAGCCATCTCCTGGATCAAGAAAGTATCTTTGTTTATTTGTTTGTTTGTTTTGGTTTGGTTTTTATTCCTTATGTGGTCAATATCCCTCACACCAAATGTAACTCCTCTGTTGACCTTACCACCATGGGAAAGAGCTCTTAAACACTCATCTGCTAACCACAAAGTCAGTGGTTCAAACCCACCCGCTGCTCCAAGGGAGAAAACTGGCAGTTTGCTTTTGTAAGAATTCTTTTTGGGGCTGAGCCCCGGTGGCGTAGTGGTTGTGCACGGGACTGCGGCCCACTGGGCCGGAGGTTCAATTCCAGCAGTGGGGCTGGGCCTCCTACTCCCACCGCCGGAGAGCAGTGATGCCCCCCCCCCCCCCCCAAAAAAAAAAAGAATTCTTTTTTGTTAGTTCTATGGAATTGGATCCAACTCATAGCAATACAATGTACACGAAAATGAAGCACTGCCCGGTCCTACACCGGCCTCACAGTTGCTTGTGATGTCTGAACCCACTGTTGCGGCACCTCCATCTCATCAAGGCTCTTCCCTTGTTTCCATAACCCTCTACTTTGCAGACCAAGATAGACTTGTCCAGAGGCTGGTTACTCCTCACCACATGTCCAATGTCTGTGAGAAAGTCTCTACTATCCTCGTTTCTCATAAACTCTCTGGCTGTATGTCATTTGTTTTTCTGGCAGTCCATATTCATTGATGAGACTGTCATTCAAATACAGCCATTCCTAAGTTTTCATTTTCCCTTGCGCAGTTTCTCGTGCCTATGCGACTATTGGAAAAACCATGGCTTGAGGCAGAGTCATCTTCATCTCCCACGTGTGGTCCTGCATCGTCAACAGTTAGCTAGGTGTGTGCAGCGGCTTTGCTCAAGGCAATCCGTGGTCTACTTTCTGGGCGGCCTCTTCTGTCAGCATTGACGGTGGCTCCACGCAAAAGCAGGTCCTGGACAACTTCATTTTTGTCTTTGTTCACCAGAAGGGTGCCCATTGGTCCACTTGTAAAGACTCCAGGATTGAACACCTTATGGGACAGGTCTAGTCTGTCCTATAAGGTCACTATGAGTGACGGTGAGTTTGGTTTGTAACTTGGATTAGAGTATGGGGTATTCAGAAATACAGAAAAACATCGTTCAAATCAATTTATACATTTAAAAGACTTTTAGCACAAATTTACACATCTTTGCCATTTTCTTATAAATTTTCTAAAATCTTACCTTGGGACACAAAGATCGCCAAGGAGCTATTCACAGTTCTACAAATTCACTCTTGTACTGGGGCTATGTAAGGGTACAATTGTTGCACATCCTGGATAAAACTTTGTAATGGCAATTTTTATTTGTATTCATATTGGTGATTATACATCCTCTCATTATAGTTTTCAATTTCCCAATAGCTCATTTGAATTTGATGCTTATTCACAATTGGGTGTTCTCTTTAGTAAATGATTTTAACCATTAAACATTAGCGTCTCTGACACCACCTTATCACTATGTTAGTATTCTTCATGTGATTTTTATCCAATGTGCATTTTTTCTCTCTGTCTATGGAAAAATAAGAACCTCTTATTAAATGACTTTCTTTTTCACACTTTTGTATATATATTTTTTAAATCTATTTTTGGGGGGTGGGTCGGGCATCACTGCCTCTGGTGGTCGTGGACGCTACCCAGTGCTGCTCCTGAGAGCTGCTGCTGGATTTAAACCACAAATCCCTTAGGCCACAGTTCTGCACTCAATCACTTATGCCACCAGGGCTCAGCCCCACACTTTTGTATTTTGATGAAGACAATGTATTTTTTTAATGTAAGCAACTATTTGAAATTAGGTTTTTAAATGTGATCAGTTTTTCTTCAGGATTACCATCATTTAAGTCCTGTTTAAAACAATGCATTCTCATGCAATAGCATTTTCTCTGTCTTTAGTTTTTAACTTTCATATATACATCTATGACCATGTGGGATTGAAATTTTGGAGGGTATTAGATGAGGATCCAATCAGTACTGCCCTTTCCTCACTGCCTGACAATATTAACTTTCTTATGAATTAGATATGTGTGTTCGGTTATGGATAGTTTATGTATCTTTATATTAATGCCATTCTGTCTTTAGTACTCTAGGAATATAATTTGGCTTTGCTCATGGAATCCCTGCACGTTTATTGTTCATCTTCAACATTGTCTTGGATATTGAAGAATCTTTGTATTTGCTGGAAGTGGCAGTCATGTGCTTATGTTAATTTTATGATTGAAATGTAGGGATAGGTCTAGCCTGTTAATCTGGAGATAGCCATTGAATGGCCAATGAGGCCTCTATGTAGGCATGGTTTTCTCCTGAGACTTCTGGGAAATCTCACGATATTTCCCTCGTGAAGATGAGAAGCTATCTCCCAAGTTGTTGGGAGTTAGTCTCAGAGACAATTAATCATGAACAAGACAGGATGGCAGCATCCGAAAAGCTGGAGGAGCCAGTGGAGAGACCACACGGCTTTGTCCTGATGGAGTCAGACCTCTGAAGGTGGGGCAGCCACATGGAGACCTCTGCCAGTGATGAGTTGCTTCTGTTGTTGATGGACCCTGAGCCCTGGAAGCGAGGAGCCACATGAAGACCCCTGCCAGTGCCATGACTCTGCACACTGACCTGTGACTTTGTGAGTTGGAAGGAGACTTTATAGACTGATTTTGGGCATATGGGTTACTATCAGACTTATGACTTTGAACTGGACTGGGCTCAATGTCCTATTCCTCTTGTATATGAACCTTTTCCTTATATCCATATGCGTGTCAATGAAATTTGTTGCTCTAGTTTACCTGGACTGACACACTGGAAAAGTATAGAATAATCACATAGACTCTAAGAAAAAAATTAAAAAGTTGGGCTTTAATTTTATTTCTACAGTTACTTTAATGAGGTATAATTTATATACAACAAAAATCACTCTTTTAAAGTATACAAACTGACTAGATGACCATGGAATTTGAGAATTCACTAATCCTAATTGTTTCTCAGGTGAGTCTCCTATTGTTTCTATTTATATAGTCATGTACCTGAGAAGAAAGTTAACCTCTTCCAATATTTATGCTTTTACTTTCATTACCTATTTTGTTCATTCAATTATATTGTCTTGGCTAGGCTTTCAACATAATCAAACATAGAAGTAGTGAAACAGTTTTCTGAAGTGTTGTGTATGGCATCATCCTCCCTTACATGTTGAGGAAAGTTTGTGGCCAAATCCATAGCAAGCTATAGGTGAGGACAATGAGCCCTAGAGACATAGATGCTTACCCCAAGCTACTCAACTTGTTAGTAGAAGAATTAAGACAAGAATTCAGGTGTTTACTCTTTCAGGTTAGTGCTATATTCAGTCAGCTGCTATTATAGTGATATTTTATTTTTTATTTATTCTGCTACCCATATCATGCAAGAGTTGATCATTCTGGCCATATAAAGTAAAATGTTATTGAACATAAATGAATAGGAGATTGAGAGAGAGAAGAGCCCTGATGGTATAGTGGTTATATGTTGGGCTATGATCCACAAGGTCAATAATCTGAAACCACCAGCCACTCTGTAGGAGAAAGACAAGGCTTTCTACTCCCATAGAGAGTGACAATCTCAGAAATCCAAAGGGAGAGTTCTGCCCTATGCTATGGGATTGCTTCAAAATCAACTCAATGGCAGTGAGTTTGGTTTGGTGTTGGGAAACAGAATGAAAACTAGAGATAGAAGTAATTGGGCTACAGATTGAGGTCCTTATATACATCTATATCTCTCTTTATAACTATATCTATCTATCATCTATCAATCTAGTATATATCTATTTCTATAACACACACACACACAGAGCTTTTCTCAGGAATTCCAGAAGTCTAGAGATAGCTTGGAAGTTACCACCAATGGCCCCAGGTTCTGGTGGCACTGAAGTGGTGGTAGTTTCTCAGAAGGGATCATGGAGTCATTGAAACAAATGCATATCTACAATATGCCCTGGGCAAAGTCACTGCTTATTGTTTTCTGCTCTCCAGCTCTTCCATGTAAACACTATTGACAAAGGAGTCTGGGAAATATCACATCCCAGAGATATATCCATGAGATACAAAGGCAAGTTTACAAAGTGTTTCTGAGTACCAACAATCTGTGGTACAATATCAGCATTTGAAATAAATGTTAAACCCATTTGACATGCTATTTAAATAAAATTTTCTAACAAATTTGGTAGTATACTTGAAGATGGACAGGTAAGAGTAACAAAAAAATTAAGCCAAACAAAAAAAAAATAAGCTCGTTGCCATTAAGTAGATTTTGACTCATAAGCCACCTTATAGGACAGGATAGAATTACCCCTCTGGGTTTCTGAGATGGTCATTCTGTATGGAGGTGGAATTCTTCATCTTCCCTCAATAAGAATAAGTAATCCCTATGTTAGTAACTGTATAATAAGATTATTTTCTCACTGTGGTTCTTTGTTATTTCTAGGTACCCTTTTCAAGCAACCAACAACCAAAGAGATGATATAATTACCAAATTGCTATTTGTATATGTATGTTCACAGATACATGATTATATCCTGACATTGAAATAATTGTAAATTGAAACCTTACTTTCCTTATATAGCCAATAGTTATATTTATTAAAATGTGGCACCTGAATGTTTACACAGCTATGCAAAAGACATCAATGTAATCTTACCTGAGACTTATACTCTGTAAGACATTTGGGTAAGTAGTCCTTTATATATCTCATTTCAGTCTATTTTAGAATAACTAAAATGGGAATCACCACATATTTTAAAAATAGTAAAAGACAGAAATCTGCTTCATAGATGTTTTGAGGACTAGCTAGGAATATCCATTATGAACAGTGGGTCTTCAGAAAAGACACCCCCTATTATTGCTGCTTCTGGATGATTTATAAATACATTTGGCTGGTGAAAGAAAAAGAATGAGGTTCAGCTTGTATTTGTAATCACAGATGTATTTTACTTTTAGACAGCAATACCCCATCCAATATTGAATCACAGAAAGATGATTTTCTTTGTTTTCTATCTAAGTCCCCTGAGTCACTATAATAATTTCTAGGAAACAATCAGAATTCTCTCATTGGAGATGATGCTAGCACCTTGTAAATCTTTTAAAATTTCCTTTATTATATTTGAGGCTGAATATTATTAGCATGAATCTGTTATACTTTCTAATCCCCATTTAATTATCCTGGCTCACCTTTGATTAATCATAAAAAATAGTTTAAGTGGATAACAAGAAGTTCTATACTATTGTTTTGAAAAGTAAACATTTTGGGAAAAAATATTTTTGAGGCCTATATTTCACTACGAGGAGCCCTGATGGCACAGTGGTTATACCTTGGACTGCTAAATACAAGGTCAGCAGTTTGAAACCACCAACCACTTCTCAAGGGAGAGATGGGGCTTTATGTTCCCATGCAGACTTATGGTTTCAAAAATACAGCATTTCTATGCTGTCCTACAGGGCAGATGAGTCAGAAACAACTTGATGGGAGTGTATTTGGGTATTGCTTTATGGCTCTACAGAAGCCCTGCTAATACAATATGTTAAGTATTGGGCTGCTAACGTTAAGGTGTGTGGTTCAAATTCCCTAACTACTCTTTGGAAGGAGGAGAGGTTTGATGCTCCTATAAAAAGATCCAGGCTCAGAAACTATGAATAGCAGTACTGCTCTGTCTTATTGAGTTGCCAAGATTTGTAATTGCCTGTGGCTGTGGCAGTCATGTACTTGTGTGTCAATTTCATGATTGGGAATCTAGGAGTGGAGTCTGGCCTGCCAATCTGGAGATAGCCAGTGAGGTCTCTGTGTGGGCATGGCTTTCTCCTGAGAATTCTGGGAAGTCTCACAGTATTTCTCAATTGGAGAAGAGAAACTAGACTGAGTCTCCAAGACGACGAACTAATGACAAGACGAGTTGACAGCATGATGATCAATCCTGATTCCTGGAGAATGGAGGAGCCTGAAGAGAAGCCACATTGGGCTTACCTTGATAGGGCCAAAACCTCTGGGGCCAGAGAAGCCATACGGAGTCTCCTGTCAATGCTGAGATGCCTGGGAGGCCACAGGGAGACCCTTGTAAGTACTGAGATGTTCCTACTGCCACAGGACACATAAGACTCTGCACCCACTCACCTGTGATTGTCCTGGTGTCATCATACATACTTTACAAGTCAGAAGGAAACTTTACAAACTGGTATCAGACATATGGTCTAATATTGGACTTGTGACTTGGACTGGGCTGGGTTGGGTTGCTTTCTCAATGTTCCATTCCTCTTGTATATAAACCTTTCCCTTATACTCATGTACGTGTTTATGAATGTGTTTCTCTAGTCCACCCAAACTAACACAGTGGTCCAATACACTGCTTTGAAGCCAATCCCCACTCATTCCAACATTGCATAAGGTGTCTGAGGCTGTACATCTTTAGAGGAGCAGGCAGCTCCATCTTTCTCCGATGGATCCTGGTGGGTTTGAATGGAAATGAATTCTGTGGCAGAGGATTTATATCACTTTAAGAGAGCAGTGGTGTTTCAGAGACATAATTCTCATCTTCCTTGTAGGAGACCCAGATACAATACTTGGTCAGAGCACTTCATGTGCAACCATTACTCATGTGTCATTGAAGGCTTACTTGTTGCTATGATACAGCTTAGGTTTCAGCATAACTTCCCAACGAAGGAGGATTAGAAAGAAAGGCCTAGTGATTGCTGCCCAAACCCAGCGACTGAAAACTGTGTATCACCCTCACTCAACACATAGCCAATGATGGGGACAGCACAAGGTTGGGCAGTGGCTCCATCCAGCATGCATGTAATTACTATGAGTCAGGGCTGATTGGTTGACAATCAACACCAACAACATATCTCTTTATAAACTTTACCCTTCTTTCCAGAGAATAGCTATTTAATTCATTTATATAACCTTTTATGTGACGTTTACTGTGGCTTCTCACTTCTAGGCTCATGATATGGTATTAAAGATGGGAATTGAATCACTTTTCTTTCCTGCTTCTTATAGCTTATAATCTAACCAGGAGGTAGTTGTTACTCCAAAAAAATCCCATAATATCAAATAAGATAATAGTAATTATATATGTAAGAGAATATAGATATTTAAAATAGGTTAATTCAAGGAGATATATACTACTTTCCATGTGAGGTAATGACTAAATTGGGATTCAAACACAGATTACTAATGAAGATGGGGGAGAAAATTTACTGCTATGGAGTGAACACGCACAAAGGGCAGTGAGGGGCATGCCTCATTTGAGAGTTGTATAATATTTTCATGTATAAAAGACCTGAGTGAATCTTGGCACTAATGAGGTTGGAGAAACAAATATGGATCAAATTACACAGAGTTATGTGAGTTGGGGTCTTAGGGTCCCAATGGACTCATTACCCATTAGCAGTTCAAAACCATCAGTTTCTTCTTACCTTTCTGTATGTGAAACTCATGATAAGCAAATCAATAGAGACAACAACTGGATTAACAATTCCTTGAGGGTATTACAGGGAGGTTGGGGCAAAAATAGAAAGCTAGTAATAATGAATACAACCAAGAAGAAAATATTCTAAAAACAATTGTGGTAATGATTATATAACTCTTTATTTGATTAGGCTATTGAATTGCATATGTGGGTTATGTGCAAATAAAATAGTTTTTTAAAAAGATAAGCAGTCATCTAGCTGAGAAGCAAGAAAGCCCTCGTGGAAGAAGCACACCAGCTGCTGTGAGGTGTTACAGGTGTTACAGGAATCAAGGTCTACGGGAATAGGGTTACAGGAATCAAGGTCTACGGGAATAGGGAGTAGGGTGGAGTGGAGACCCAAAGCCCATGCATAGAAAATTGGATAATCCTTACAGAAGGACCACAAGGAAGAAATGAGCCAGTCAGGATGCTGTAAAGCACCAGAAAAACACCCTACATTCCTCTAGTTCTTTCATGTTTCCTTCCCATACCACCCCCATTGTCATGACCCCAATTCTACCTTACAAATCCGGATAGACCAGAACATGTACACTGGTACTGACAAGAGCTCCCAACACAGGGAATCCAGGACAGATAAGCCTCTCAGGGCCACTAAGGAGAATAGCAATCCCAGGAGGGGAAAGGGTCGGCTGGGTAAAGAAAGGGGAAACCGATCAAAATGATCGACATCTGTCCCCCCACTTCCCAGAGGGACAGACAACAGAAAAGGAAGGGAGATAGTGGTCAGTGTAAGGCATCAAAAAATAATTTTTAAATTGTCAAGAGATCATGAGGGAGGGAGAGAGGAAGGGAAGGAGTGGGAGAGAAACGAGCTGACATCAAGGGATCAAGTAGAAAGAAAATGCTTTGAAAACGATGATGGCAACATATGTACAAATGTGCTTGACACATTGGGTGAATGTATGGGTTGTGATCATAGCTCTAAAAGCCCCCTATAAAATGACTTTTAGTGAAAAAAAAAAAAGAAATATAACACTTTCTGCTCCTTTAAAGACCTACAGTCTTGGAAACCCTACAGAGGCCACTATGGGTCAAGCGCAAGTCTAAGGGAGTGGAGTGAGATCAAGTTAGACAGAGCCCTGATAGTGCAGTGAATTACACACTGAGCTGCTAACTGAGAGGTCAGCAGCTGAATCCACTGGTTTCTCTACAGGTGAAACATGCAACTATCTGTTCCTTTAAAGATTGAAAGTCTCAGAAACCAAAAGGTACTGTTCTGCTCTGTCTCACTGGGTTGAGAATGGACTAGACTGGAAAGTGGGGTTTCATGTTTGCATGTGAGTTGGATTTGAGTTGAGTCACTAGTTGAACGGGCTTAGGAAGACCATTTAAAACCACTGCCAACTCCTTGAGAGCAAGTCAGAGCTTTCTACTCCTGTAAAGAGTTACAACTGCTGAACTCATGGGGCAGTTCTCCCCGAGCCTGTAGTGGTTCTATGAGGAGGCATCAAGTTGATGGTGACAAGTTCTTGTTTGCTTGTTTGCTTTTTGGTGGTATAATGGATAAGCACAACCCTTCTAACTGAAGGGTCTTAGGCTGAGACCCACCAGGGCATCTACAAACGAATCAAGTTGGTGGTCTACTCTCATAAAGATCATGTGCTAGGAGACCAACAGGGCAATTTCATTCACACAGAGCTGCTAGTATTGGAATCAGCTCAACAGCACACCAAAAGGGCAACATATTAACAATACTAACAATTCGATTCTTTGTTTCCAAATAAGAGAACAGTAGATAATGTTAAGCACAGCCAGATTTGCATTTTAAAAATAATTTTATTGGCGGCTCTTACAGCTCTTATAATATTCCATACATCACTTGTATCAAGCACATGTGTATGTTGCCATCATCAATTTTCAAACATTTATTTTCTAGTTGAGGTTTTGATACCTATTCCTCTTTTCCTCCTCTCTCTCCCCACCCTACTCTCATGACTCTTTGACAAATGATACATTATTAATGTTTTCACATCATATGCCAGTCACTGCCTCCTGTCACTCATGTCTCTGTTGTTCAGGTTTACATTTTGAAAGGATCACTCTAGCAGTGACATAGATCACACACACATACACACACATGTGCGCACATACATGTACACTAACCCTTGCATTTGTACCAGTAAGCAATATGCTAAAAGCAGAATGGAGGGATGTGGTCAAGGATCTCATTTTACTGTGATGCACAGTTCATAACCATGGAAGCAGCACTGAAGATATCAATCAATATATCTCAAAGGGAAAATATACTGTGAAATGAAATCTGTCATTGTGTTCCTCTGACTCAGTGTGGTTTGAGAATGCCCGTAGACGCCTCTAGACATGATGACTTGGAGGGTTAAATGAATATTCCTAACCCCTCCTCTTGAGTTACTCAATTGCTGTTTGGTGATGGGGTCTGAGAAGCTGCATCATGTCCTCTCCACATGGTTCTTACTTAATTCAAGATTTAAATCCACGGGATACAAGCTGAATTCACTTCAATTCCATTAGCTATTTACTTTTACCTGTACTGAAAGCAGTCCTCTCGCCCATGTGCCCGCTATGTTAAGGGTTTATATGTGTTGGTCCTTGAAGAGATTTTCCCCCAAAGTTAAAAAGAATAAAAATGTACTCCTTGGTGCTAATGTGGGTGATGTTTAGTGCCATGTCTCATATTAGAAACAGATGTTTTTAAAATTTGCTGCCTGAAGGCGTTCTTAACATCTGATGTGAACCTTTTTTTACATGAGTTCTTCGAAAAATTTGATCGAGTTTCTTCCCTTTTGGTATAGGTTATTTGTACACCGAACATGTACCAGCATTATGAAATGCTGTACTTCTTACTAAGCAGAGTACAAAATGGAATATGTGACCCTCGCTAGGAGCTATGGCTTACTTTATAGCATGCATTGATAGCATTGGCTACATTTTCAACTCTGGCTTAAGGAACTTGGAGTTATCAGTTTGTCTTTCCATATAACACATGCAATATAGTTTATCTCAGCTGAGTTTGAATTGGAAACATGCTTGCTATGGTACAAGGGGTGCTGAGAGACCTGGGATTCTAAATTTATGTCCATAGCACTCAATCATGACTATGATACAAGATGATGGATGACTTCAGATACTATGTCTGGGGAAGCAGATCTGTGCAAGTACTTGTGTGAGACCCCTAATATAGAAGAATGGAAGGACTCTGTTACATTCATAAAGTGGAATATTATGCACCATGGGGAAAACATGATGACTCTCTTAAACACTGCCAGACATGGGCAAAATTAGAGAACACTATGTTTAGCCAATTTAGTCAATCTTACAAAGCTAAAAGTTAATAACACCATTATTTATAAGGAAAAAGAAAAAAAATAAACAGATTATATACCACAAATAAGACTTTGGTGATGAAGAGAAGATCAACAATGGAGATAAGAACAGAGCGGTGTGGGGTGGGGGCTAAGATATTGAAGAAGGAGGGAGGAAAGATGTAGGGCGGGAAGAAAGAGAATCCCATAGATGGAGGGCCTAATAGGAAGTTTGGGTCCATTTCATTTCTTGAGATGAGCTATGTAAATACATACAATGGGCTCCTCAAAAACAAAACAAAACAGTCCATCAATGGTGGGTACCTTAGTCCTCAAACCTAAATTTTGATCTGAGTGACTAAAAAAGGAGCAAAAAACAAAAGGAGGAAAATCAAAATGGAAATGGACTTGAAGTCTTCTGTGATGAACAAGCTCATTTCAAACAAACAAAAAGAACACATAGACAATATTCATGATTTAAATATTTATTAAGGACGTTAACAAGGTGTAATGCCGGTGAGAAATGCTCAGTGGTGAACTGTCTATCAGCATAAGTTTCAAGTTCTGGCACGGTTCACTCTGTGATAAGCCTCTATTCAGTTTAAGATCTCTGAATCAGCCAACTCAGCTCCCTGAATTAAGTGCCCAGAGGCGCCCCTGCTCCAGTAGGTCTCAGCCCAGAGAAAATCAGCGCCACCTAAGTTGAGCCTGCAAGTACAACTTCCTCTCTTAAGTGCCAGAGGCCTCAGTCTCTGCACACCAGTCTCCTTGCACAAAAGCACTCATCTTTGCTTGCTCCCTGGGTTGGGTGGTCCATTATTGTTTTCTGTGTTCTGGGTCCCGGTTCTGCTGCTGTTCCTCAGGTGCTTCCAGAATCCATGAGGTTCACTGGGTCTTTCTGGCAATGAGTTCCTTCCTCCTGCTTCTCAGAGGGCTTATTTTATTTACACCCAGAAGGGTGGCATTCCAGAATCCTGTCAGAATTGACTCACCGTCGAATCCTATCAGCATCTTCTTCTCAGATCCATGCAAAGAAAGGTTATTTGGTGGCAATCAGATCCTTTGGTTGGAAAGCCACATCAAATAACTCACTGCCCTTATAATCACAAACCTCAGACAGGCAATAAACAAGTCAGTGTAAAAGAAATATTTGTCATAGGATTGTATACCTTAATACATAAATCCTTTTAAATAGATTAATAGTAAACAGTTAAAAATAGTTGATTATAATAAATAATTAATAATAAATAGAAACATAATAAATCAATAAATGTGAAAAGATTCAGTCAAACAACAGCTTCTAAAGAGAAGATATGTGACTGACGCCAAAAGTACACAGACAGTGTGGAATATTGGCTTAATGACACAGAATAGTGCTCAGAAATAGACCCAAACTGTGGCCAAATCATCATTCCAGTGGAGTCAAGTAGTTAACAGAGGAAAGAACAATCTTCTATAGAAATGAATACCCATCTGGAAAAATGGAATAGCTCACATCTCATTAAAAATTGCATGAAATTAACTTTAAACAGATGCTAGACTAAGGAAAGATCAACATTAATAATGAAAAAAATAATTTACAATGTTATCGTTTAGAATTTAGCTTATTCTTTCACACACAAAAATCCAGTCTAAGGAGATTAATTTCTTAAGTAAATATAACTATGTGAAATGCATTTTTTTACATTATAGTTCATTTATATAGTATATTTTCTGTATTTCACATCAACATTTCTGCATTTCACATCAGGATAGGATTGACCTTTCCCAAAATTTTTCTGAAGCAGTCATTCCTGAAAATGGAAAGATGAACAGAAATAAAAGTGATCTCCATTTTATCACTGTTCATTTAGTCTATTTCTAGTCTTTAAGAAAATAAAGTTGAAAATTTTGCCTCATCTTATTTTAAGGAGATCTCTAAAGCAACAATGATTAAGACAGTATTAAGATGGCATACCAGGGCTGAGCCCTGGTGGTGTAAGTGGTTGAGTGCAGAACTGCAGCCCGCAGACTTGGCTGTTCAAGTTCAGCGGCGGTTCAAATCCAGCAGCGGCTCTCAGGCGCGGCACTGGGTAGCGCCCACAACCACCAGAGGCAGTGATGCCCACAAAAAAAAAAGATGGCCTACCTAATACTATATTTCTTATTTCATCATCATATCAATTATATTAAGTTTATATAAGTGATAAGTTTTTACTCATGATTATTATTCTTCCAATTTTTATAGGCAAAACTCATGTCAAAGATGTCTCATGTTCAAACTATATTCCTAATTTAAATCCATAATTTGGACAATAAAGACCAAATATTTTATGACAACACTCCAGGGTCCTTTCAGAAAGTGACACTTGTTCTCTATCCTGCAAAAATGACATTTCACTGAGATACAATATTACTACAATATGAAAGAATTGCAAACATATTTTTTAGATCTATTGAGGCTCATCTGAAGACAATTATACATCAGGGAACTATAGATAACAAGGCTCTTAGTTAGTACTTAATGTTAAGTGTTTTAAAGACCAGACTGAAAACAAATGTTTTTAGAGATAATTTATAGAAGCCTATAATCTGGCTTTCTGATAATGTAGGAAATGCGTCATGGGATGTTTAGGCTGCTCCATCATGAAAGCAGCAAATGTCTGCACTTTTGATAGTGGAGCTTCTTGTTAGTTTTTGGATCCAAGGTTAAAGGACTCAAGCTATAGAAACAGAACTGAAAAGGGAATTTGGATCTCAATTCTCAAGACATATGGAGGAAAATTGTGGTAAAGTAGAATGAATAGTACTTAAAGTCAAAAGAACTAGATTTTAAAATTTTAATAACTCTCAAACTCACAGGGAGTTCTGAGCCAGGATTTTAGAATTTTCTAGTTTTTTAGATCTCTAGCTTTGAGTCTTGGACAAGGAATGTAACCAATATATTCTTTTGTCCATACAGTGGTGAATTTAATAACCCTCAGAATTATGACATCTATAAAAGGTGACAATTAGGGAATCCTCGGTACTATATGTTTATCATAATGTCATATGTGTATACAGATAAGAAGTCAGGCACCATTGTTTCTGTTTTGGGGACCATTCTTCCCTAAAAACCTTCCTAGCAGTCCTCAGAGCAATGGTCATATATCAGTTAAAGATACAATTACCCTTAGCACACATTGGCTCAAGAAAGAATTTAAGTGTCTTTTTTTTACTACATACCTCCCCCCAATTGAATCTCTCACCAATTCTCTCAGCAATCTTTCTAAAATATACATTAACTCTGTATTGTTCCATGTACATTGCCACCATAGTAGTATAAAGAGCTATCCTTTCTTTCCTAAATTACTGTAATAAACTTGCCAGTTGGTCTATCTTCTTTTCTCCTCACCTCTCTGGATGATGGCCACATTGACCTTCTTGTTGCCCCTCTAACATGGAACAACTTTGCCTGGATGCTCCACAGTCAATCAGTGTATGTCTGGTTCATTGTCTTGCAGACAAGTCCACCTCTAAAGTGTGGATCATTAGGCTAAGGAAATATATGGAAGACCACAGATGGTAGATCTAAACTGTAGGTTGCAACCCTTTATGGGGCTGTGTAACTGAATGTGGGGGTCTGGAAACATTTGGCAACCATAAAAGGTTTCTGAATAGCATTGACCAAAAAATTAATTCAAAATCAAGAGCATAATGAGTCCCAGGTGTTTCTGGCAGTGCAGATTTCTTGGGTGGAAACGGTCTTGGGTGAAAAAATGTTAAGAAGCCATGTGGATAAGATAACAAGGTATTAAATAGAATATATTTTCCCCAAAATCTAGTCTTGTAACAAAGAAATTCATGCTATGTATAGAGAGCCATGGGTTTATGTGATTACAATGGGATCAAATGCTCAACAATTGAACCTAATGTACTTATTCTTGGACAGGTATCCATTTTCCTGTTGAAGGGAAAGTGATGATAATAGACTATCTCTCACACGTGGTTACGGAGTCAATTCCGATTCGGAGTGACCCTACAGAGTAGCATAGAGATGATCCTTTGATTTTCTGTCGCTGTACAGTTTTACTGGAACAGAAAGTCTCAAGTTCCTGTTCACACAGCTGACATTGCAGATAGCAGCCCGATGTGCCACCACTATGCCAGCAAGGATGGCTCTCTAAGTGATAAAACAAAAGCCCGTCTACTTGATAAAGCTATTTTAAAATGTCATCAATTTAATTTTCATGCCTTCCTTTTAGTAATGTTAGCAACTTTGATAATCCATGATGTTTGGCAGATAGTAGGCACTCAATAACGTTTTAATGAATGAAAAAATGAACCTGCAACTTAATGCAACTCTATTGTGAGTCAGATAGACTACGCCTTGAAAATGAATCATTCTTTTTGTGTGAATATGCCCCCCCGCCCCTTTTACTTCCTCCCATTTTTAAATGTCATTTCCCACGAGTGTGGCCTTTTATTCTTCTAAAGTGGGCATACAAGTGAGATATAAAACAAACCATTGTTCTTAGGAATAAGGGGAAATAAAATTGTCAGAGGGCATGATGATACATTTTTATTTCTGACATTATAATACAACATTCTCCTCATGTCGAATCCATCAAACATCTTCTTTCTCAACTCAAATGAGCAACTACGTAAAACTGTCCACAGCTTGCTTTTTGAGTATTACAATGAGAGGTGAAGAATACTCATTTTGGGCTGAGCCCCGGTGGTGTAGTGGTTGTGCGCGGGACTGTGGCCCACTGGGTTGGAGGTTCAATTCCAGCTCCCAGGAGCAAAGGCTGGGCCTCCTACTCCCACCACCTGAGGGCAGTGATGCCTAAAAAAAAAAAAATAGAATACTCATTTTGATTTCCCACAGCAACACTCAAAGAACTCTGGTGATGCTGTGGGTTAGACATCGAGCTGTTAACCTAAGGTGGCTTGTTCAAAACTACTAGCTTGCACAAAGAGGAAAAATCTCAAAAATCGTATCGAGGGTCTCTCTGAGTCAAAACTGATTCCATGGGGATGGATTTATCTTTGGGGGGTAACGCATCACAAAATATGAAGTCAGAGCATATATGCAAAATTTGTCAATATTGGAATGAGAATAACTTCAAAAGTATCTCTTAAACCATCTATGGATAGCATTTACTAAGCACTGGTGATGCAATGTCTGTTAATAATAAAGTCAGCCGTTTGGAAGCTCCAGGCCCTATTCAGAGGGAAAACAAGGCTTTCTATACCCATAAAACATTACAGGGGCATTTTCACCCTGTCCAAGAGGGTCACTGTAAGTTGGCCTGGACTCTGGAGCTGAGAAGCATGTAATAATGTCAAAATAATGTCAAGCAAGAGGCTTGGAAACAGCTGATTTCAGATGCTGAATAGAACTCTGTACTGAAAGAAAATATATTCCTTCTATGATCCTTAGCTATTTCAACTGTAATTGGGCCAGACCACATCTGGCACATTCAGTCATTAAACTCCATGGTTGTTTATGTTTTAGAGTAATAATAACTGACTTGAATAAAACGTCTTTCCATATAATCTAAGCCATACATTCTATTTATAGCATTTTCTTTATCTTCTTAGAGTAGGACTGCTGATGGTAAATTCTCTTATTAATTTTTCATTTGAGAATGTCTTGATCTCCCATTCATTCTTGAATATTTTCATTGCTTATTAGATTGCTGAGTACTTGAAATATAGCCTACTTCTTCCATTTAAACTTCATAATTTCTGATAAGGATTCTATTGTTGTTCTGACTATTGTCTTTATTTCTAGATAAAGTGTCACTTTTCTGATGATTTTTTAAAGATTTTCATTTTTAATTCTCAGAAGTTTATTTTAATGTGCCCCAGCATAATCTCATTGATTTATCTTGCTTGGGGCTCATTTCTTGAATATGTAGGAAAATGTCTCTGGCAAAATTTAACCAATATTCAGACTTAAATTTCTAAATTACTTTTTAGACACCCTTCTTTTTCTTTCCTTTCTATGACTGCAATAACTGTTCCTTTTTCCCACCAATCTATTTTCCCTCTTTTGGTCAGATTGGGTCATCTCTGTTGTCTTATCTTCCAAATGATTTATTATTTGCCTTGTACTGCCTCAATTATATTAGTCTAGCCACTCATGGAGTTTTTCTTTCAGTTTTTATGTTTTCAGTTCTAGTATTTCCCTTTCAGTTCTCCTGGTCCTAATTGGCAGGGTCGCCGTTTGTTTTTTGTTTTTTTTCATTGTTCAATTGTTTTCTCCTGTGCTGAAGATCTCCATTTTAAAAACACATTTCAAGCACATTCTTAATTGCCTGTGGAAACCTTTTAAGGGAAGTTATTTTCAAATATTTTGCTGATAATCCTATTATTTATGGGTTGGCATCTATTACCTCTCTGGTTTCACTCCATTTAATATCTTCCTGATTCATAGAATAAGACATGCTTCTTTATTAAAATCTCAAAAAAATTATAATGTTATGTGACTGATATTCTCTAAAAAATAGGTGGTAAAAGTCTTGATTGTCTACTAAGCCTCACCTAACATCACCATGAGTAGTTGGGAGCTAAACAAAAAGTTTGAAGTAGCTAACCTAGAATGACTTTACCCAGCATGGAGATGATTTATAATGTTCTCCAATAAAATGATAATACCATCTCCAAAATTAGCCAAGGACATGCATAAACTATGGATATATAAATGAACTTTGGGCTCACATTTAATCCTAATCTTAATCTAAGAATATTTAGTTTTACAGATGGGCCTACTTGACATGTACACTCATGGAGAAATCACCAAAGATATGGGTGCCATAGAAAAGTGTAGTGAAAAAAATGTAGTTTCTGAATAGAAGGAAGACTAGTACCCAGAGTCTTAAAGGTTTGTCAAAATAAGTAGTCATCTAAGTGAAAGCATCAACTAAGTCCACACAGAAGAATTATAACACCTTGTGTGATCCAAGGAATATAAATAATAAAATCCAAATCTTGAGGAGGGAATAATATCAGAACTTAAATCCTAAAGGGAAACAAACTGAACACAATGAAAGGGAATGCAGACACCTTGTGATAAAGTAACAAGTGTCACTGAAAAATCTTTGCAGAAACTGTCAAATAGAAACTGAATTTGCTTTGAAAAATCTCACCAAAAGCCCAATAAGATAGTTAAAATCAAAAATCAAAGGAAAAAATAACGATACATTTCTCTGGAAGCTCCTTGAACAATGTTATTTCATTAGCTGCCATAAAATAATTAGAGGAGAAGATTTCCAGTCTTGGAACCCATCGAGGCAGTTCTCCTTGGTGCTATAGGGTCTGTGTTAGTTACAACCAGCTAGATGGCAGCGGGTTTGAGTTGTTGAGTAATAACACCCCATTGGTGAGGGATGGAGCACCTTGTTACTCCTCAGAAGTTACCTTTGGTACTGGGTTGTTCACTGTATCAGTAACAGACAGCATCACTGTGTGAAGAAAGAGGTGAGCTGTGCCCTGAAGATCTCAAGGCCCTGAAACTTCTGGCACCACTCACTGCTGGAGCTCCTCCCTCACTCCCAGTAGGTGAACTTTACTGTGTTGTGAGATCACATGTGAAGTCAGTGATGCACTTTTCATCATTCTGGAATTTAGCTTCAAAGCTAATGCCTCACCTAGGGCAATTAAAGGAAATTGCTGGACAACTTAACACATTGCAGAAGGATCCCGAGTTTATCCGGTCTTTAATGTGTTAACTTGCAGGTGGGTTTTGAATCTCCACTACTTCCCCACCGCATCACATTGATTTGTTTGCTTGATTTTTAACTTCTTGATTTTAAAATATCTGGTCTTTAATGTGTTAAGTAGGCTTCCCTGACACTTGGGATAGAAGCAGGGGCATTCTTATGGCAGACTCCTTTAAAATCTGCTCAGAAAGGTGTTGGTCTATTTGATTCTTTTGGGGGCATATTATTTTGGGCCTCTTCCCAGTCTTCAGAGACTGTACAAACAGCCCTGCCAGGAATCGAGAGAAGACGAGCAAATGATGCTAGGAGAGAAATGACAAGAAGTACAGGAATAGAGCAAATGAGAGATGAAGTTCTAAAGCCAAAAGTGATCAACCTGTGGAAATGAAGAAAGGTTTTTGTAGGTACTCAGAGGTGCTGGGTAGTGCAAATATAAAAGCATCCTGCTGGTAACTGGAAGGCTAGTAGTGCAAGTCCATGCAGTAATTCAGAAGAAACATCCAGTAATTCCATTCTGAAGGATGAACCCTTGAGAACTCTATGCAGTACAGTTCTACTCTGATAGACTTGCAAAATATGAAGAAAGACTTTTCTACCTCCTATAGTCAAAAGCATTGGTGGTACAGTGGTTACGTTTTGTGCTGTGTTTCTCACAAAGTCAGCAATTTGAAGCCACCAGCTGCGCCTAGGGAGAGAGGACTTTCTATTCTCTCTAAAGAGTTACAGCTTCAGAAACTCACAAGGTCAGTTCTACCCAGTCCTAGAGAATCACTGTGAGTTGCTCTTGACTCACGGAAGTTTGTTGTCATTGTTTGTTTGCTTTTTAATAGGCAGGAGGAGCCAGTCGCTGGGGAAGGACATCATGCTTGCTAAAGTAGAGGGCTAGTGAAAAGGAGGAAGACCCTCAAAAAGATGAATTGATGCAGTGGCTGCAAAATGGACTAAAGAAATGGAATAATTGTGAGGATGGCATAGAAGCAGGCAGTTTTTCCTGGTTGTGCATAGGGCTACTATAGGTCAGAACTGGATCAGGATTGACTCAACAGTACCTAACAACCACAGCATAGTCTGAAATTGATCAAACATGCAATTATGATGCATTGATAATTACAGGAGAAGGATCAGAAACTGACAAACACCACCTTGGTGATAGAAATTATGTTGGAAAGCACATGATAAAAATTTCAAGACCATCAATGGTTGCTCTTGATGAACATGTATTTTTATTCAACAACTAAGTGTCAACTCCATCAAACGCACTGCATAGGAATCAAATTAGCTACCTCTATTGAAAGTGATGAGGAAGAAGCTCAGTATCATCAGTCAGAACAAGGCCAGGAACTACATGCAGAATGGATCTCAGTTGTTCCTCAGCAAGTCCATGAGTAAGTGGAAGAAAATTAAAATGAAATAATGAGAGCTGTGGCAGTTACATAATCTCCTGTCAACTTGTGAAGGGATGGAGTCTAGCTTGTCAATCAGGTCAGGTCATAGCCAATGAGGTCACTGTGTGGGCATGGCCTTCTCTGGAGGATTCTGTGAAATCCTATGTTCCTCTGGAGAGGCAGGAAGCACAATCTCTATGCTTGACATTCCTATTGACAAGCCACATGGAGACAGGCTAATGATGCCAGAGCCCTGAAGCTGGAGGAGCCACAATGAGACCCACACCAGTATTGAGATACTTCCACCACCATTGAATGCTCAACAACTTTCTACCCACTGGCCTGTTATCTTATCGCAATTGGTGTCATTGCATGATTGCATGAGTCTGAAGAGGAATTCATAGACTATTATTAGACATATGAGCTACTATTTGGGCTTATAGGCTTGATCTGGACTGGGTTGGAAGGTTTTCTCCATATGCAATTGCTCTTTTATATAAAGTTCTTTCATACATATAATTCTCCCTGGATTTGTTTCTCGAGTCAAAGTCCGACACTGAGTATATCCCAGCTTAATTTAGAAATTATCTCAAGGATATGACACATGGCATTTTCAAGCATGGGGGAGGAGGCCTCAATCAGTGACCTCCTCTGACTTCCATATTTCCAAGAGGCAGTAGTTAGATATGCCTCCATCCTCCATTCCTCTTGGTCTATTCTGACACCAACTTTTCCTTTCTTGATACTCTACTGCTATGCGACATTTGTTAATTCACTATAATAGTCACACAGAACTCACAAAACTCACAATTGTGGCAATTTATTAAGATAAGTAATAGGTTACCACAAATTAGGGTCAGTGTGCACTAAAGACAGAGTTACTAGTTCACAGCAATCTCTCTCCTTGGCCAGCAGCCAAGTATCTCTCCAATCTTCATCCTATTAGTCACGTGGTCCCTTTGGCATCTGATTCTATGGACCCAAAGTCCTCCTGTCACTTTCATGTCCCCATAGTCTCATCTCCACTCTTCTGTTCTATCTCACTGTTTTCTTGCTTTGACCTCTGGTCTTGGCCCAGGTCCTTTGCTACATCCTAGAGCTTTCATGGCCCAGTATCTGGTGCCTTCAGTCTCTGAATTTACCACTTCAACCAGAGAGCTAGGGTGTTCTCCTCTTCTGATGGTCCTTGGATTTCTCCCTGTGTCTGAGATGGCTCTTCTTCACAGAGGAATAATTTTGATGAAGCTGTAGTTTTTTGTCTTTTAACAGACCATGCCTCCAAGAAAACAAACTTGGTTCATGCCTTCTACTGAAGTGAAGACTTAATTCTACCTGTTATCTTAATATAGCAAAGAACTCCCTCTACAATGGGGTTACCTCCATTGGCACAAAGTTCAGAATTATAATACATGGTATAAAAAAATCCTAACTATGGGGGGGGCATATTAATTGACTACATCCCACACATGAGACACTAATGAATGAATAGCAGACAAGTGTGGCATGGAATTAAAGTCATCACACATGAAGAAAAGGTCAGTAAGAAGACAGAAGTGCACAAGGCAAATAAAATTATTAAATGGGAAACAGAGAGAAATCTGAATTGGGTCCTTGAGTATTAGATTACATAATAGGAACAGAAGAAACAATGAAGCAAAGAATTGTGCTAAGACCTAAGTTTAGAAAACCAAAAGATAAGACCATGCTTGGCATTTTCAAGTGGAAAGAACAAAATAAAATATTCCCCCAAAATCCAAACTTCTAGTTCCAATACTGAAGCAAAAAAGAAGACAGGAGGAATTGACTGTCACTCTATCAAAAAAGAGTTTATCAATGTCCTACCATTTCCTGAGTAGTGAATGAGGAAGAGCCAGTTAAAATGAAGCAATAAGATTCCAAAAGAGAGAGAGAGGGCATTGGTTAAAAGGAAGGCTCCAAGAATACCAATTGAGATGGTTCAACAAATACATTAATTGTTGTAAATGTTCACACACAGTGAACTTGCTAAGTGGTCAACTGGAAGAAACTAATACTGGTGCCCATTACAAAGAAATATAATTTTTTAATTGAAAAATGTTTGAAAAATATCAAAATCACATGCAATCAATTTTTTGCTGAATACAATTTTTAAATAGTTTAAATAGCACTGCATTGATTACAAAAATCAAGTCAAATTTAGCAGAAGACAAGAAATAAGAGCACTCACTGTTAATGTCAGATGACTCTTGGTTTAAAGCAGAGAATGGTAGAAAAGATTCATCTGTGTTTTCTAGACATGCAAACATATTTATCTATGTGACTCAAAATAAAATATAGACATACCAAGAGACCGGAAGCAGAGGGGGAGATGAGAGTATTTGAAGCTTGACTTAACTTTCCATTGATGACTTTGACGGCCTTTCCAAACTAAGAATGACCACCAGCCATCAAAGAAATAAGGACTTTGGTCCTACAACCACACAGAAATGACATATACTAACAATCTGAATGAACGTTAGAGGTGGGTTCTTCCTCCAGCCTCCAAATGAGAAAGGAACTTTGCTAGTAGCTGTCCGATTCTATGCAGCTAACAAGCTGACCAGTGCTATCCCCAGACCTTTGACTTACCTAAGCTGTGTGATAGCAACTTTGAGTTGTAAACTTCTAAGTTTGTGACTCTTTGTTGCACCAGTAATAGAAAACCAATACACTTTTAAAACCAGAGGTAGAAAACCTTTTCCTGCCAAGAGACATTTGGATATTCATGACAATATCATTCTCAGACCATACTGGTCAGATATTTAATTAACACACCCCTAATGTGGTGCCTAGAACTGCTTCTCTTTGGTGATGTGTGTCATGTTAGGTGGAATTGATGATTTTGCCAGCTTCCTGAGGCCTCCTGGCAGGACGTTTCCCACACCTGCTTTAACCTCTCTAGGAAATTTGTTCTGATTGCAGAATATCATGAGAACCTATCATACACATTACCTTGACACCACAGTAGGCAAGAGTACCCTCTGAACTCTGGAGAATCAGAACAGTTGAGTGACTCCAACTATGGTCATGGCTTTTTGTAGTGGAGGACTTTGCATATTAGGGAGTTACACAGGTTGGTATGAAAGTGGACCCAGAATGATAGTGGACTTTTTCCCCTTGATGTTTTTGAAGGCTCCTCATGGCATAGAATATGTTTTCCAGCACTGTGCTTTTCCAGGCTTCATGCTCAAGCCTATGCTCCCATCCACTTAGCTAATGTAACAATATATCCTACTTGAAATGTCCCTGTTTTCACTAACACTCTGACATCCCAGGATGATCTCTACTGATATGTTTTTCATGATTATACACCCAAAGTACACAAGCAGAAGTCTCGTTTGCCATCCTTCTTGATAAGATTTTAAGATTGTAGCTATCTTTCTTCCAGGGTTGACTTATTCTTTCTTCTGACCGCCCAGAATCCATTCAATATTCTTTGCCAATGTCATTATTCAAATTCCTCGATGTTTCTTTTTCATTATTCAGAGTGTACAAAGCAAGGATTATTCTACAATGGAAGGTGGGGAGCTGAATAAACTTCTCTGTAACAGAAGCTTCATGACATATGAACGCAGCTGCAACTTCCTGGTATAAAATTCCCACTGTCAGGTCTGAAGGAATTGGAAGTTGGAAATGAGAGGAAGTCGCAAACTTAATTAGCAAGAATAATCGTGATGAAAGCTGGAGCTAGTTTTCTGCATTGTGTAGCTTTGGATGATAAGGTTAAAATGCAGGAACCTACAGATAATTCTCCACATCTATGGGAATTATTATGTAACAGGTGTTTCCCAGCCGGCGGGTATGAGAGCGTGGGGGGAGAGTGGAGGTAGAAAAGTTTAGAATCACACAATGACTGACATCTGTTAGATCACTAGGTGCCAGGAACTGCAGTTAGCTTCCACTGCTTGTCCCTCACCCTCCATCCAACACTTTCAACTCCTGCTGGCTCCCTGGGGGAGAGAGCAATTGATTTTGCCTACATGCCAACAGCAGATGCAACAATATCACCCACACTGTGTTGTGTTGCCTGCACACTGCTGGTACATCACAATCGTCATATGAGTGATAATCGACTGCGTGCTAGATACTTTGTGCAGTGGGACACCATTGACCCCGGGGGGAGGTGATGTTGCTCTTGATTAAAAATTTGGTCGAGATGGAGCAACAAAAAATGTTCCTAGAATAGAAAATGGTCTTGTAATCTATTTATTTTAATTTTAAAGCGCCACGGGACTTTGTTAAATTGTTAAAAAGTGGGACGTCTGGTCACTTTATGCTCGATACATCTCATTTAAGGTCCATGTCAACATACTGTGAAAAGGCAGTCATATTATTGTGTTTTATAGTTGAGGTGAAACTAACAAGTTTACCTGTGGTCTCAAAATAGGAAACCCCATTGGACTCCTTAAAATCTGACATCACAGTCCCTGTGCTTCATCACCCATTGAATTTTCTCCTTTTGGAGCCTCTTTGAATCATCTGTCAAATACCACCTCCAGGCTGTTCTGATCTGGCCCTGGATCTGGGTACGAGGCTACAGTCCTGACATATTGGCACAGCCTTGAGTTGCAGGAATTGGCCCATCCAGGTCCCTTCAGGTGCTGAGTCACAGACTCCTCACATGAGCTCTTTTCTGCGTCCGGGGAGAGTGTGGCCAGCTCAAGTTTGTCCTGTGAAGAAAGGTTTGGTTCCAAAAGGCCCAGGGACCTACTCTCGGTCTGCCTTTATCTTCCCTTCTGAACTTGAGGCTCCGACCAAGCGCCCAGATTTTCCTTTGTTGGATTTCTGTCCTCTTGCCTCTCCAAGAGCTTGCCTCTTGGCTTCCTCTGCTGTGTTGTCTCTGGATACTGTCTGTAGGAGGACTCCAGGCCCTTGACTTCCAATCCCTTAGCCTTCAATCCCCCCAGCCCAGCTGCCTAGCACAGCCCCGGCCAGGACCTTGGAAGGAGAATTTTTGTCCAACTCTTGTTTTAAGCTCACAGCTTATTGAGAAGACAATGTGACCAGCCCTCCAACCTCCATGAGACCATCTCTCCAGGCAATGGGCTTGTTTCCCTAACCCGAAGATTTGCATGATTCTAACTTATTTTACATTGGATTCTCGGAGGAAACTCTGAGATTATTTCAAAATTATCTCAGCTGTTTCCCACTCCCTTCAGCTGTGTGTTTAGAAGTGCATTAGCTGGGCTTCAGCTGCATCAGCTGCCTGGGTCTCTCTCCTCACTCACACCTCCCTCACCCAGAGGGAGTCTTTTCTTTTCTTTTGCAGCCACGCTGATGTCCCAACTGATGCTCTACTGTACCTAGTCTATACTTCAGCATTTCCTTTTTAACCCAGACTGGGACTTTAAAGCAGCCATTTGTTTAAAAAGTCATAAATGCATATGGTAAAAAGTTAAAACAGGACAAAAGAGTTTTTTAATGAATAGCATACTTCCCACTTCATTTGGCCTAAGAAACCACAGTTAACTCTTCCTGCTCTGGGCTTCTACCTAATTTCAAGGAGTTGATTCCATATATACATACATATACACATATATCTTTTGTATGTATATAATAATTTAAGATATAACAAATTTTTCCCATAATTTTGATTTTTCATCTTTGGGGGACATTTGAAGTGCTTACTTTACTCTTCTCAAAATGTAGACTCACTTATTAAGCTTTAATCTAACAGCCAGAAGGGAGTAGGGGACACCCCTTTACCACTTGTTACTGCACTCCGAGTGGCACACCTCAGAATGCACGCTGCCTGGCCCTGCCAGGTTCTCACCCTCCACAGCTCATCATGCCAGGCAGGGCCTCCACAGCATTTCTCATATTCAATGTTATTTATATTCACTTTTTAGTTTTTTTAATGGTTAAAAAAAAACCCAGAACCCCCCCTCCCCAATCATGCCCTCTATCATTCTCTTTACTTCTGCTGTCTATGTGATCAATATGTTTTTTTATTTCTTTTTTTTGGGGGGGGTGGGTGAGGGGGCTAATCACTGCTCTCCGGCGGTGGGAGTAGGAGGCCCCGCCCCACTGCTGGAATTGAACCTCCGTCTCAGTGGGCCACAGGCCCGCACACAACCACTACGCCACCGGGGCTCAGTCCGTGATCAATATTTTATCTCTAATTTTCCCAGAGTCCATCGAAGAAGCACTGCTAGCCAGTGGTGGTGGAGCCGCTTGGCACTCACGGCAACTCCACGCCTATCAGAGAGCATGGTTCTGCAGCACAGCATTGTGTTTCATGGCTGGTTCTCAGACTAGGCCTTTCTTCTGAGTTGCCTTTGCGAGGGCTCATGCCACCAAGCGTTTGGATATAAATCAAGCCCATCCATTGCCTTGTCACCACCCAGGGACTTCTCAGCAAGAGATGAACTCACAAATGAGTACAGGATGAACGCGAAAGTCTCTGAGCTGAGGGGGGAAATGCAGACAGATGAAACAACGTATGCTAGACTCTCAAGTAAAGGAACTCATTGTTTAAGAAAATCCATTTAAGGCACAGACATATTTTTAATTAAATGTATGGAGCCACTATACCTTTAAGGGCCAAGTAACTAAAATCACATGTTTGGAGAACTTTCCTAAATCTTTTGGATTTTGCATCCAGTATAACTAGGAACAAGACTCCTGAATTGATCAGGTAAGTTTGGGTCTTGTGTGATTTACAAATTGCACTCTTTAATATATGTGTGCGTGTTACATATATGTGTGTTACGACATATGTGATAAATATATATACCACTTTAACAAAACATTGGCCATTTCAACATTTACCATGCTTCCTTTTTTATAGTTTTTTCCAATGTTTTATTGAGAGCTCTTCAAGCTCTTACAACATTCAATACATCATTTGTACCAAGCATATTTGTACACCTGTTGTCATATTCATTTCCAAATATCTTCTACTTGAGTCCTTGCGATAAGCTCCTCTTTTTTTATTATAAATCATTTTATTGGGGGCTCATACAACTCCCATCATGATCCATACATACATGAATTGTATGAAGGCCACATTTGCACACTTGTTGCCATCATTCACTCTCAAACATCCTCTCTCCACTTAGGCCCCTAGTACCAGCTCCCCGTATTTCTCTTCCCTCCCCCATGAACCCTTAATAATTTAAAAATTGTTATTACTTTTTCATATCATACACTGTCCAATGTGTCCCTTCACTCACTTGCCTGCAGTCCATTCCCCAGAGAGGAGGTTATATGTAGATCTCTGAAATTGGTTCCCCCTTTCTATTCCACCATCCCTCCACCCTGCCATGCTTCCCATATGCAATTCACAGCCAGTAAGGAAGCAGCAGCAACCAGCTCAGAGAAAGAGATGCATTAGGAAGCTCTGCTGAAGGATCAAAGTAGCCTGGCTCTGAGCTGAGCTGTGGCACTGTGATGGGTGTGAACACCTCAGGGCTTTAAGAGTTTCTGTGGTGCCATTTGGTAAACAAAGAACTATAAAACCTTGACTGGTGGCAAGAAGATCAAATGGAGCTGTGCTGCTGAGATGTAAATACAGTTACCATCCTGAGAGGAAACAGTCAGTGGTGACTAATGACTTAATGAATTTGTAGCTTTTCTTAGAGCATTTGCTGTTTGTCAGGCTCTATTCTAAATACCTGGCAAGAATGTAGGCCTCTAATTCTTAGAACCCAGCAGGGTGAGGCAGGTACTTTATTGGCTGCATTTTACATTTGAGCAATTTGAAGTCCTCATAGATTAAGTCACTTTCCCCAGGGGCTCATGGCAAGGAAGTTAGGATACTGGGATTTAAGCTACAGCAGACTCATGAGTTTACATTAAACACACACACACACATACACACACACACACACAAGTAAAACACTAAACCTTTTAGCAGGGGCTGATGGGGCACATAAATTGAGTGAAGGTTTACAGAGCAGCAATAAGCAGCTCCCCTTTAATCTGAGATGGTTGATCAGTTTAAGGTGTAACTCACTCATTGTATTGTTCTCTTTATAGGCCATTGTTGGGCTGATATTTGAGTCCAGTAGATGAGTCCATTCCAGAGTAAAGGTGACAGTCTAGACCCGTGGTCAGCAAACTGTGGCTCGTGAGGCATATGTGGCTCTTTCATCGTGAATGTGCAGCTGTGATGCAACATTGAAAACGTTTGAAGGTGATTACTTCTTTTTTTTTCGAGCCCTAACCTTAACAAAGGTTATTATATCAGATCACGATGATTCCATTTGTTTGGAAAAAACATACTTAAGACTCTTGAGTGATTTTAAAGTTGTAAGGAGGGACAGGATTTGATCTTCAGTCTCAAGAGTTTGCAGACCCCTGGTGTAGGGCACTCATCCTGTCTCTACCTGACCTTTATAATTTTTGGTTTAGTTTTCAATTTTTTTTTAGTTCATCCATGCCCCCCTTTCCCTATCCATGCCTAGGCTCTTCTAATGTGTTTCCTTTTAGAGTGGTTGGTGGTGGTCAATGGTGTGGATTGTTGTCATGTGTCTTTTGATCAACAGTGAAAACCAGGCTTCATTCTTGACATTTCTCTCTGCCTAGTCCAGGTGCATCATATGATCTAACTTATAATGGTACCCAGGTAGCATAATTAACTTTGCTTGACAAGTGCTAGCAATTTCTCTTCCTGTATAATTCTCAGATCTGTTCCTCACTTGGAACTAACCCATTGTTTTTATTCTCATTGCTCTCATTAATCAAAAGTAATTAATAGTTTATCAGTAATCACTCTTAGGTATTTGCTAAATGTTGAGATTACAATGGAGACATATGCCCTGCCACAATGATTCTTGATATCTCATGATGCACACCCATATACAGAAAAGGTGATATAATGATTTGCCTCAACCTGTGCTATTAGGCAAATACAATTATATATCATGCGTAACTTTTGCTTAACAACCTTCTCACTGACTCTAGTCTGCTGGAAACATTAGCTTGAACCCACTCCAAAGAAATAGATCATTTCATTCTCTTGCTTAAAATGTTTCCATAATCAATAGAGTTAAGCCTAAGGTCCCTGGTGACCTGACTTCTCACTCCTTCTCAAGTTCCTTCTCATATTCTTTACTCCAGCTTTTCTGACCCAGCAATGAAAATCTCCTGTAGTCTCCTAGGCATACATCATAGCACCTCATTCTTCTGTGTCTTTGTTCAGGTGGTCCTCTATATGTGAACCCTTCATACCCTCTACCTTCTCAATCTCACTTACACGTAAAAGATCACCTCCCTAGAAAAACTACTGCATATACTCGAATATGAGCCAGCACAACTATCACCCAGGGCACCTAATTTTAGCACAAAAACAGCATTTAAAAATGCACTGAAAAAAAACCCAACTTATACATGCGTGTACATGGTAACTTACTCCGCACAACAATCAGGTGGATAGAAAAGATATCACACAAGAGTGTCTGTTTCTTGATATAATACTCTCTTTATCATCATTGAATAGAGGTGCTAAGGGTAGTGCCTAGTACAGCACTGGCTTTCAAAAAATTTTGAAAGAAATGAACCATAGAAATTAAAATGTCCTCTTCTCTCTGTCTAAGTTTGTGGTACCTGTCCCAAACCCCTCCACACCTGCAAGCTGGAGGAGATTGAGAGCTTCACTGTAGTAATTAATATTCTTTTGAGCTGCCATTCTGATGATCTTGCTGAAAGCTGAATTCTTGCTTCACTCCAGATCTTGAGCCTCAAGTCTGTAGGGATGGGAAAACTCATAGTCGTAAAACTTCATACATTCAAAGATTGGTGAAATAATTGTTCAACCTTAGTCCCCATAGGGATAAGAGGAAGTATTGCATTTCTGCAAAAATATTGCATGAGATTTTCTTATAGACTATGGCTGGAGGGAGATGAATTTAACAAAATTTGATTATATTCTAAAACCAGGATTCATAAAGAGCAAAGGAGTTTCCATTCAACTGATTCCATTCAACAGCTCAGAATAAACAATAGTATTTTCTCTTTGTTCAATACATCCTTGAATGCCTAGAAATGTGATCTTATAGAGATTATGATTGAAATATAGTTTAGACTCATAAATGGACTGGGTTTGGGGGAACATGGGTGGGAAAGTAGTTGAAATAAGATATTTGAGAATTAAGTAATCAAAACCCTGACTCATTTGTTAGGTTTATTTCCACTCAGGTCACCATGCCATCAATGAAAACAATCCACAAGTTTTAAAAAGTTTTAGAATTTCAAGGGGGTTGCATTTCCCCAAATTAATAGCTTATTGTCAATGCAATAGAAAGTAAGGAGCTATGCTTTAACTACATGAGTTCAATGCTAATGTTTAAAGCTAAAGGTGTGGCAATATCTTTCCCAATGCTGTTTGTGAACACGGAAATTGAGAAGACATTGTGCAAGTTTTAGAACTATGTGATGAGAGAAAGAAAAACCAAGAAACAGAGGATTCAGAAAGTTTTTGAAGTTGGAATTGGGATTTCTCTATCTTGTCTGAAGACAGAAGCAGCACCTTACTTCAAAGTACACCGATAAGAGTCTAAGTCACTAAGAAATTGGTTGCTCTGGTTCTTCATTTCTTTGCATTCAAAAATGGCACAAGCAATTAAGAGCTTATTTACTGCAGCGTAAAACTGTGGCCAAACAAGCAGGGAGAGGATGACTGCTTTCGATTTCAACCATCTGGAAGTATTACAACTCAAAGCTGATATTTTTCCAATTTTCTTCTTGGGTAGGTAGCGCATCTTCTCCCTCACTCCCTCACTCTGTGCTCCTCAGCCCAGAGACATTGTAGAAGTGGTGATCGTATATGTGTGTGTGTGTGTGTGTGTGTGTGTGTGTGTATGTGTGAAATCTCCATGGAGTATTCCTCAAATACTTAAAAGAAACTGCGGACAGGAGGTACCTACAGTGGCCAAATCCCACACATTTGACATGAGTGAAATTATTTGCAACGTCATCACTTGCTTTGTAGTTCTTCATAAATATATAATACTCTTTTACATGTATGCTAAAAACATTTGTTTTTCTAAGAGGAAGAAGAACCCTACATTTTTCTTCAGAATATCCGGTTGAAGAGATGTGCCTTGAGTTTTGGGTTAACCCTCAGAAGAAAGTACTGCTTGACATACTGTCAATCCTTTAACCCCTTGGGGACTTCTGTTCCTCCTTCAGTAAGAGAATATTGACCACACAGCAAACTCACATAGCTGAAGACAAGCCCGGACCTCAGAAGTATGCCTCTGCTGAGGAAGAAAGAATCACATAAATTTCAGGGAGGCTCTGTGTAAAGGGCTCTATTTGGCGCCAGTATATCAAGGTCTTGTTTTGATCTCCACGTAGGGACTGAGTGAACCTTGAGGAGATCCACTCTTGGTGCCACACAGGGCAGTGTGGCCCAACCCATAGTACTACTCAATGGGTTTTAATTCTTCTAGCTGCTGTACTGATGTTCTGTTATTTCAGTATGTCCTCCTTTACCATCAGTCTCTTTCTGCTCATTACTTTTTAAAAAAGATATTGCATTTTGTTTCATTGAAAAAACATGAAAATGTTTGTAAGATCCATGAGCTCTTCTTGGGACCAGGCATGTGGAAATAATAAACATAATAAGTGCTCAGTCCGTGCTCCGGATGGATGAAGGCCCTGCGTGACTTCCAAGCAAGAGACCAGTATGAGGTCAAGAGTCTGACTCTGTCCAATCTTACCGTACCTCCCTCCGTCCTGATGGTGGAGGGCAGAAGAGGTAGTCAAGACTCCACAACATTCTAATTATAAATTCAGAAGACACAAATTTTGCATGTAAACAGGCTTTTAAAAAAGGATTTTGCTCAAGAGAGAATTGAGGACAGACTCATTAAAAACAAACAAGCAAACAAAAAACAGTTACCAAGATATGGAAAATAACCTAATGATTTAAGGTACAAATTGGTGTAGCGGTGTTGTACTACAAATTGGTGCTCGTGGCTGTTAACAACAAGGCCAGCAGTTTGAAATCACAGGCCATCCCACGGGAGTAAAATGGATTTTCTGTACAAGTCTCTGACACTCACAGGGCCAGTTCTACCCTGGTCTATAAGGTATTTCAGAGTTGGCTTTCACTCGATAGCTGTTTTTGTTTGTTTGTTTGGGGGCTGGGTATAAGTCACATCTCACAGTAGCTGGTTTACGGAGGTATTTATAGAGGTCACTGGCTCCTTGTCCTCAATTGTTTTTAAGGGCAGTACTACTTAAAGTGAGAGGACTTTTACATAGTGCTTTGCAGTTCTATTTATTGTGTGATGACATGAGGGTTTCCATTCAAGGATATGATCTTTTCTAAAAAGATCTTGCATCTCATTTCCTTCCCAAGCCCAAACCAATAGTCCTGTGACTTTAATGGCGATAGACTTGATTGCACACTTTCAGAATATTTCTGCTGGGTGATTTTCTTTTGTTTGTCATTATGTTGATTACATTCAGTCTTGGACACTCTTTGCAGACTCCCAGATTTAATGGATTTTAAAAAGGCACGTATGACAATAGCCCAGTGGGTACCTCTGCTTTCACTGACTAGCTACAAAGCACTCAGCTCATTGGCATCAAATTTAAAGAGGTGGCGTGGCGTTCACTTGGATCCAGATATGCCGTTTGGAGTGGACCCGAGGATTGTATTTTCCTACAGAGACAGGGGAATGACAGAAAGTAAAAGGGCAGGTGTTTTCAGTTGGCATCCTATTTGATTTGAAAATAGATGTTTGAAAAAAAATTAAAAAGGAACCATTTAAAGGGCACAGTTAGCCTGTGCACAGAATCACAAGGAGAAATACAGATGGCCTGCATGGATAATTTCCATGTCATTCTGCTTTGCAGACTCACTTTAATGTATGAATAGGCACAGACCAGGGACTGTTTTCAAAAGTGATGGAAGCTGGAAAAATCAGTGTGAAGAGGTTGGAGGTAGCTAAGAGTCTGCTGTGGGTTGAGAACTGGACATGGTGCCATGTGTCATATCCAGTATCTGGAGAAGGACATCAGGCTTGGTAAAGTAGGTAGGCAGTGAAAAAAAAGAAGGCCCTCAACTAGATGAACTGGTGAATTGGCACAGCAGTAGAAACACTGGGCTCAAGCATAGGGGACATTGTGAGGATGGTGCTAGACTGGGCAGTGTACTAAGGTCACTGTGGATTAGAGCTAACTTGACACCTAATAACCTCAACCAGAAGAGGAAAAGAGTGGAATATTCATCCTTCAGATGAGAAATGGGTATAAAGATGTTTTTTTTGGGGGGGAGGGGGGCATCACTGCTCTCCGATGGTGGGAGTAGGAGGCCCAGCCCCACTGCTGGAATTGAACCTCCGTCCCAGTGGGCCGCAGTCCCGCAACCACTATGCCACCGGGGCTCAGCCCAAGATGTTTTGTTTTTTTTTTTAAGTCAAATCTTCCTAAAAAATAATGAGAAAGAAAGGGAATGGGGAACTGCACAGAGGAACAGCAAATGAGATACAATCGAGGAAGACCCAGGTAGCGGCTCTTCTTGGTAAACGCTCCAGGACCTTTTAGCCCAATTTCCCTTTCCTAGTGCCTGAAGGGAGACCAATCAAAGTTTTTCCAACCCTCAGAATCATGAGAAAAAAATTAATTGTTGTTACTAAAAAGCTCTATCTTTGGATAGTGTGTGTAGCCAACATGTATGTGAACCAGGTTCTTGCACATAAAAGATGACCTGTGTTTATTTCTGTACTTAGTACCTTTTAATATCCATAACTTCTACATGAATACTTGCTTTACCAACAACAGTTCATAGTAGAATCCCTGAATCCATTTAGAACCTTGCCATAAATTCGGCCTCTGAATTGAACTCATTCTGGCCATTAACCAGCAATGTGAAAAGCTTTGCCATCAAGCAATATTTTTGAAAGTGGACTAGGACTTACTAAGACTCCCATAGCCAGTCCTGAAAAGGGCAGTCTATTCTCAGGAACTCACCTGCCTTCAAATACCCTTAGTGGAAATTGGGGTGACATGGTTAAATAGTCATGAGTCATACCCCAAAGAAGGTGGTGTGTGGACTCAAACCCTATCATGTACATTTTTCTAATCTGCAATAATGAACATCTCCCAATTGTGTGACCATGGTCCCTTTTTCATTTTCATCATCTAACCTGTGATTGTGATGAACCCTTTGACCACCAGTCATGCCTTTGTGACAATTTCCATGTGACTGCAAAAGTGTACAGTCTAAGAAACTTTAAGGGACACTTCTGCCTTGTCCTATATGGTCACTATAAATGGGAATTGATTACAGCCTGTCAGCGGGCGCCATTCTGGTCGGGTAGGTCCTTGATGGAATTTGGGATACGAGGTATGTTCTACAGTCATGTGTCATGTACTCACTCCCTTGATTGAAGAGCATTGAACCAAATTTGTAAGTTTTTCTATTGAGAAGAGGGTATGTATCCAATAACATTCTTTTCCTACTTCTGTAGTCCTGTCTGAAACTGTAATATGTTGACTGGCTGCCAAACACGCTTTTGTGACCATTGCCTTGGGATTCCCATGACCTATTTCAGTGTCCATGCTTCTGGAGATCCGTAGATGCCACTATAGCCTTTGCTGAAGGTCTCTGTCATTCTATGTAAGATTCAACTAATAGACCTATGTAAACTATATGGATTTTGGAGTTGCTTTTCTCCCCTAAAACAGAAACCAGGGCATTTACATATATGTTTTTCCAGAAAATCTGGTAAAATTGCTCAACTTTTCAATGAAACTGTCCTTAATATCATTAAAAGGACTGGTGATATGAAATAATGAGCAGAGGCTTCCATCTCAAAGGTAGAGGTAGATAAGAGTATGGTTTATAGGCTATTGACTGGTGAGCATTTTTTCAAATATTTAAGAAAGCATCTAAATCCAATAAATATATTTGAGGGGGACATAAGTATGAGTTCTTTGTTATTCATTTAAAATGTTAATCTCTTTAAGCCAGGCTGAAGAATCATTATTTTCCTGGTGAAATGGAAACTGTGGTTCTCATATTACACAAGGCTTTTGCTATGACAACATAATAATCACAGAAAGAAACAAACCAAGTCTCAAGCTAGCTTGTGACCTGATAGTGCAGGGTCTTCACAGTTGTAATGTATGACAACAGCTGAGATGATGGTCAGGAAGGGGAGATTTCAAACACCATTGCTAGACACAAAACTGACACCCCACCCCCAACCACCTGCCCCCAGACAGAAAGCAAGGATTTGTCAGAATAGCCATTAGTTATCAGTGTATTACATCAGATCAAATATAAAATATGCTATGTTGCCCCAAGTTATATCCTTTGGTTTGGGGAAGTGGGTTTTTGTTTCAATGCCAATCACCTTCTCCAGCAGTCCTACCAGTATAGCTAACAGAGTTTCACCTTATGCAAGTTAATATCGTTCATGCTATCTGGGAACAAGCAGCTCTTAAACACACAATTTTAAAAAATCACTCTTGTGGAAAATCCATATCCATTTGCCGATTTGTCATTCTTTGATAATTTGCTTGTTTTGAATACCAACTTGCTGGTATTTCAACTCTCATCAGCTTCACCCATCGTGGAGAATTTCCAGCAGTTTCCAGACTAAGAGAGACTAGCCAGAAAAGACTGGTTTGCTTCTGACCATTAGCTGGTGAGAACTCTGCGCCTTACAGTAGAACATCGGGAGTGCTGGCAGGTGGGTTCCTAGTTTGGAAGGGACTCTGAATATACTGTGGCCACAACAGTGGATGGAAGCAAGCTGAGGATTGTGAGGACAGTAGAGGACTAGTCCGCATGTCACTGTATGTTAAGGGGTGTCACCATGAGGTGAAGCTGATTTGAAAGCAACTAACAACAGTGAGTGCAGTAAACCACTTCAATACAAATGAGAATAACCACCATGGTGCTTACTTAGGGTACTAAACAGCAACACTTGGGTACTTAACACCCCCATCCCCTTTCTAACTTTCTACTATTGGGCCAGCTATGCAATTTGGCCCCAGTAAATAGGATTCACTGGACCAACTTCTCTTTAACGAGTTGGCTATAAAATTTTCTCAGCTGTTGCTGTCATTAAGAATTTGTCTACATATTTGAGGGAGCGAGCCAGGAAACACAGTCATCTTTGTCCAAGAACATAAGTCTTATCTAGTAGTGGCACAAGACAACGATATATAAGTGAGCTTTGGGTTTGATACTTAGCTTAAAAGTGATCCGTGCCCTAATCTTCTCGATACATTACATTAAAAACATTGAAAATGGGATGTTTCTGAAGAGAGGTTTTTGCTGTACCTTTAAACCCATGGGTGTAGGACCAGCTGTAGGTTCTGATGCTTTTGCTCACTAATATTCAGTGAGCTAGCTTCCCTGGTCCCACACCTGCTAGCAGGTGCTTGGAATAGCTCAGAATGATTAGCCACATGCCGCGAAAGCACAGTCAGTTAGTAGGCTAGTAGACAGATGATTCAAATCAAGTTCAACACCTAAGCCCATTTCTCTCTTTCCGATCAGGGGGATGTGCGGGGCATTGTTTATCATTCTTACAGTGAGTTTTAAAGACATATGACTTAGATCATGACTCTGAAGGAGTTTCATCTGATGCCCATCAGTTGCAGTCAAATCTGCCTAGACTCATGGTAGGTCAGAATAAAATTGTGCCTCACAGAACTTTTCCGTGGCTTCTTTTCCCAAGGTTGGTTGCCAGATCTTTCTTCTGAAATTTCAAACTTTTCATCATCAATGAGGTGGGGATGGCACCTAATCTCCTCTGATTTCATAAGAAGGGAGGATCCATCTCAGTCCAAAGACAATTCTTATGAGGTGGACATTAGACATACCTGTGCCCTCCAACCAATTCTGATGTCCATCATCCTTTCCAGTACACTCCTCTTCATCTCAGGGTTCAATAATTGATTGTGATGGTCATGGAGAACTCAGACAGTACTCATGATTATAGAGTTTATTAGGGAGATATGCACTCACTCACTCATTGCCATAGAATCTATTCTGACTCATAGTGACACTATAGTTAGCAGGTGACAATGCAGGGCTCTGTTCTGCGCTGTGAACATTCCAATGCTCTTTCAGTGCTGTCAATAAAAGCACAATGTGCATTCTACTCCCCAATATACCTTAACCTAAAGCCACTCAGTTCTAATTCAAAGGGTCAACAAATCCAGAGACTCCAATGAAGTGTCTGGAGACTCCCCTCTCTGAAAGTGAGCCTACAGTCTGAAGGCCTGCACCTTGATTCATTCTCTGGGCCAGGAAGCCCACTGCCTTGCCCCTTGCTCAGGGTCTTGGGTCTACTTCTGTCACTCCTCAGACACTTCTCTTCTGACATGGCATTCTGACCCCCTCCTTGATCGGGAACTTTAGAATCCATTCTTGATTCTTTTCTCTTAATGTTAGTAAAACCACCCCCGCATGTCTACTGCTGAGATGGCTCTTGATAAGCCCAGAAGGATGACAACATCAACTATTCTCCATGGATGAATTACAAGTTTTTATAATCACCACTAACTGTGTTGTATCAATCATTCACAACTAAATGATATAATCCTCTTGGCATCTTCCCCCACCTTCTCTTACCCAGTCCCAACAGGATAAGAAGAAATGCACCCAGGCTGCATGTTCCCATCCAGTTTGATGGGCGTTAGAAAGACTGTATAGTCAAAATACATCAAGTAAGTCAAGGCACCACAACACCTGAGATCCTGTCCCATTTTTACCACCCAGCATTCCTAAATATGTGCAGATGCAGAGGCAACAACAGCAAGATATCAAAACAGGCAAAATTGCCATGGAATAGTAGCAGTATCTTTAACCAAAATTTCAGAGGAAATCCTTTACTGTTGAAAATATTTGGAATGCATCCTGAAAGTGATAACCTCCTAACTTATTTTTTTGCATAGAAAAATCACAGTAGGGAAGAGAGCTAGAGACTAGGTTAAAGAAAGTTAGACCCATCACCTATGGCCTGGATATTCTGAGGAAGACAACATGCTGCCTCAGCCAATGTGTGCTCTCCTTCCCGCGTTCTCTGCTCCTCTCTTCCAGGCCCCTTTTGGAAGCTGCTGTTTCCCACACCCATGTTTACCAGTTGGCTGCCCGTAGACTACAGAATAAGACTAGGAAGGTTCATAGAGCAGTTGTTGTTGGATCCTGACTGCTGGTGATGCAATGCGTATCAGAGTCAAACTGTATGTCATAAAATCTTCAATGGCTGATTTTCCAACAGTAAATCACCAGACGTTGCCTCTAAAGCACCTCTCAGTACATGCAAACATCCAACATTTGGATATTCAGTTTCCTGGATTGAGGTAGTTCTGCTTAGGGATCTCAAGTCCAAAGGACATACTCTACTCTTGGATCTTGATGACAAAACTGGTTAATTCCCAAGATGGGGTTCCATACATCTTCTTTGTATGGTCCTACATCTCAAGGTACCATGTACCTCACTTAGAATTTTAGTAAGCTATCCAAGCTCCTTTGTGGACCACAAGTGCCTCACATTTGCATAGTCCTACTCAGTTATTTGATGAGTGTTACAATGACAATGGCTATACCGGCCTTATTAAGTAACTCACAGTAGTGCAGAAGTTTGCAACATAAATATTGCCTCTGGGTAGATTGCTCTATTAGAGGATCAGGGTTGTTTGACCACCATTTTGAGAAATAATGGGCTAAAAGGACAACTTTTGCAAGGAAAATATTTTCTTTTGAGTTGAGAAGGGGCCATCACTTAGCCCACCAACCATTAGTTGTGCGAGATGTTGACCTTGTTTTTGTTTGTCTGTTTGTTTTAAAGAGTGTTTGCTTTGCTCATAAAGTAACCTACAAAGCTAAGCCTCAGATATGATCTGATGACCAAGTGATAGTTTCCAGGGAGATGCTGGCCAAGAGTATGCTCAGGTGATATTATCTGACCATGATGTCACAAAGAGCTTATCAAAATCAACGCTACCATCAAGTGCACATTGATTCACCTGCAGAATAAGGTAGAATGATTCTTGTGGGTTTCTGGAATGGTAACTCTTTATGGGAGTCTTTTTCCTGTAGAGAGGCTGGTCCTTTGAGGTGATCAACTTAAGACTTTCTGCCCAACTCATAACCACTGCACCACCAGGGCTGCTCTCAAATTCTCAAATATTCCAAAGCCACTCTTTTGATGATCTCTAATCCTGGATTTTTAAGAGGCAAAGCCTTCTCAAAAATACCATTTTGAAGAAACTCTAAGCAGATACTCTCTATGAGCTGACCAGCTATTCTTGAAAGCTACAGTGGTGTTAAGAGCTAGAAAATGAATTATTGTTGGCTGTGCTTGAAGGAGACTGAAAAGATCTCCAAAATATTGAGATTACATGTGATCTTGATTTAAATCAGGAAATTGAGATGCATATTGCTTATTTCTTCCTTACAGTTAAGGTTCATTTGAATTATTTTTCCAGTTAATTTCAGAAGTTGGAAGTGTTAGGGTTCTCTCGAGAAACAAAACCAGGACACTAGTGGTTCTTTTTATATATTTATATAGATAGAAGGATATACACAATAGGAAATAAACTAATCTATAAAGCAGTACAAATGGCTTGGTGCAACTCACTTGCATGAGACAGCTAGTAGACTGGTAGTCCTTGGAGTCTTGAGGGACGCCGAGTAGTCCTCTGTAGAGCAATTCAGGCTGTCCGGCCACAAGGAGCAAACAGCAAAGCAGGTCACCAACAGTCAGCCAGATGACAGAGTCCAACAGTTCCCAGCTCAAGAGATGTGCATCCCAGGAGTGTGGCGAAGCAGGGCTTGAAGGAACCTCAACTCACAGCAACACAGTCGACCAATTAGACGTCCCATGAATAGTGGGATGAACTACAATGAAAAAGGCAGCTGGCTAGTCCAAGAGCAAGAGGGCAAGGGCGGAGTTTGCCAAGCCATTTCTATCTCCACCCTTCAATTGATCTCGTGTGTTCATTGGCCATGTTGTCATAACAGACCTACCTGTCCTCTTTGGCCGTGTTGGCACAACAAGCTTACCTATCACGTTGGAAGTAAACATATGTAAACTCAGCATGAAATCTGTAAACTAAGAATGAACAAAGAGTATTTATTCCTCAGGAGAAGATAAAGCTCCACACTAGCTACACAGTTAGCTCATAGCGACCCTGTAGTGCTAGATTTCCCCAGATGGGAAATACCTATGTCAGGTCTTTTTGTTTTTTTTTTTTGGCATCACTGCCTCTGGTATTCGTGAGCACTACCCAGTGCTGCTCCTGAGAACTGCTGCTGGATTTCTTACGCCACCGGGGCTCAGCCTGTCAGGTCTTTTGTAGGAGAAATATTTCAGTCTTTGGCTTCTCAGGAGAAAGAATTAACGCCAAAGCCTGGTTTGTGATCCAAGTGAATTTTATGAAGGGTAGAAACAGCTTCAGGCATTATTGTAAATGGAGAGAGAGAGAGAGAGAAAAGAAGAAGAAGAAGAAGAAGAAGAAGAAGAAGAAGAAGAAGAAAGAGGAGGAGGAGGAGGAAGATGAAGATGAAGAAGAAAAAGAAAAAGAAGAAGAAAGGAGAATGAGAATACAGCACCAACATAGCCTGCTGAGTTGTGCATAGTGGGAGAGAGCATGGTTGGTTTCAAAGTTTCTGATTTTTCAGGGACTCATTGGGAGGTGGGGTCGATGGTACTAATTGACCCCTTTTGCTGAATTATGCCCGCCTGGCCTAGAGGGTCCCATCCAGGTTTATTGGCTTCCTGTCTCAAAGACCTGAATGTGTGCATGCCCTCCAGCCTTAAGCAGCTTCCAACTTCCTGTAATGGGGAAAGGAGTCTTTGGCATGAAGGACAACCCCTAGTTCTGCCTCTAGCTAACTAACAATAGGACTGTGGAGCACTGCCCCAATGAATTTCAGCAGCTATAACTCTATGAGATTAGGAAGTCTTAAAAGTAAACAAGTGGCCATCTACCTCAGAAGGAACAAAACCCACATAGAAGAAGCACACCAGTCTGTGTGATCATGAGGTGTTAAAGTGATCAGGCATCAGGCATCAAAGAACTAAAAATTATATCATTACAAATGAGAAGGAGTATAAATTGGTTACCCAAAGCCCATCAGTAGGTGAAGGGACAACCCCTTACAGAGGGGTGAGAGGAAGGAGACAAGTTAGTCAAGGTGCAGTGTAGCAACAGTGAAATATGGGACTTTCCTCTAGTTCTTAAATGCTTCCTCTCACCCACTAACATGATCCGAATTCTACCTTACAAATCCAGCTAGACCAGGGGATATATACTGGAGCCAGAAACATGGGGACTTCAGGACAGATGATCCCTTCAGGACCAGTGGTGAGAGTGGTGATATCGGGAAGGTGGAGTAGAAAGGGGGAACCAATTGCAGGTATCTACATTTGACCTACTCTCTGGGGTACAGACAACAGGGAAGTGGGTGAAGGGGCACCTCAGATATTGTTCTATATGACAAAATAATGATAATTTGTAAATTATCAAAGGTTCGTGAAGTAGGGGAAGTGGGGGGGAAGGGGAAATATGGGGAGCTGGTACCAGGGGCCTAAGTAGAAAGAGGACATTTTGAAAATGATGAAGGCAACAAATATACAAATGTGGTCTGTATACAATATATGTATGTATGGATCATGGTAAGAGTTGTATGAGACTCCTATGAAATGATTTAAGAGAGACAGCGAGAGAGAAAGGAAGTCTCTTCTTTCTCCCAAGGAGCAGCTTGTTGGTTTTGACCTCCTGATCTTGAGCCTAACCCCACAATATCAGGGCTCTTTGTTTTCTTGGAAGAAATGTTTATTCATAGAGAGGTTGTTAAGAGCTAGCCTCATATTTTTTCAAGATGTTGTCAGGAGAAAGCAGTTCTGGAGAAAGACATCATGCTTGGGAGAGGGTCTGTGAAGAAAGAGGAAGACCCTCGGGTAGATGGATTGACACAATGGCTGCAATAATTGTCTCAAATATAGCAATGCTGAAAATGGTGCAGGACTCGACTGCGTTTTGTTCTTTTGTGCACATGGTCGCGAGGAGTCAAAGCCAACTTGGCAACATGTAACAACAACAACAGCAACCATGAATCGTGGTTAACCAAATCCAAATATATCTCACTGCCACCTTCCCCAAGAAATGTATCTTTAGCAGGCCATGCACACAGATTATTGCTATTATGGAAGTATATTGTTTGCAAGGTATGTACACACAAAAGGAAAATGTATACATTGTGAGATGCTGTGGTTGTTGGGCACCGTGGAACCAGTTCCACCTCCTACCACTCCTATGTGCAACAGCACAATTCAGGGACTGGTCTTAAGCCATTCTCACAGTGGGTCTTCTGTTGCAGGTTTTGTCGTAGGCACTTTATCTAGTGCCTGTGTTCATCTTGTCATGTGTTTTCATCATTTTCTTTGTCCATCTGCTTTACCAGTCATGATGTCTTTCTCCAGGTACCGTTCTCTGCTGTCTTTTGTTAAAAGTGCATGAGACACAGTCTGGCCATCTTCTCTATGCAGGACCATTCTAGGTGTACTTTGTCCAAGACGGATTTGTGTTTTGGGCATCCATGGGTTTTCCAGATACTTCACTGATTCTTCTTTGATCTTTTAAAGCAAGGTCCAAATTTCACATGCTTATGAGAACATTGGAAACACCATGTCCTGGGTTAGTTGCACTCTGTTCATCAAATCGACATCCTTCATTTTCAATACCTTAAAGAGATCTTTGGGCAGTAATTTTATCCAATGGAATGTGTTGTTTGATTTCTTGATTGCTGCTTCTATGAGCATTGATTGTGGACCCAAGATACAATCCTTGACAACTTCAATCTTGTCTTTGTTTATCATGATATTAGCTTTTAGTCTAATTTTCAAGATTTTAGTATTCTTTTTTTATGTGTGGCATCACTGCCCTGATAGGAGTAGGAAGCCCAGGCTTGCTCCTAGAGAGCTGCTGCTGGATTTGAACTGTCAACCCTGTGGGCCGCAGTGCTGCACACAACCACTACGCCACCAGAGCTCAGCCAGGATTTTAATATTCTTTACACTGAGTTGTAATCCATACTGAAAGCTATAATCCTTGATCTTAGTCAGTAAGGGCTTCAAGTCCTCCTTGCTTTCAGCAAATAAGTGTGTATCACCTGTATAATGAAGGTTATTAATTAGCCTTCCTCCAATCCTGATGCCAAGTTCTTTGTCATGTACACTAGCATCTCTGATAACTTGTTCAGCTACAGATTGGCGAAATATGATGTGAGGCTACAATTCCGATGCATACCTTTTTTTGTAAGTCTTTGTTCTGTTCCTACAACTCTCTTCCTGACCCATGTACACATTCTGAATGAGCACAATGAATTATTCTGGAATGACCATTCTTCATAGTGCAATCCATAGTTTGTTAGGATCTGCACAGTTTAATGCCTTTTCATGATCAGTAAAGCATTAGTAAACTTAAATAACATACATATGTATATATATATTTCTCACTATGAGCCAAAATCCATCTGACAACAGCAATGATATCCCTTTTTCCAAGTTATTTTTTCAATTTGAATGGATTTCTTGCAGCCTCCTGTACTGCTGCAATCATTGTTGAATAAACTTCTGCAAAATTTTAATTGCAAATGATATAAATAGTATTAATGATTGTTTGAGAAATTCTACATTCTCTTCTTTGGAATTGGTACAAATATAGACCTCTTTCAGTTGCTTGGTCAGATGGCTGTCCAATTTTTTTTGGAATAGACTGGTGAGTGCTTCCAGTTATTTATTAGCATGTTAGAATAGTTCAGTAGGTGTCCTGTCAATTCCCAGAGCTTTGAATTTTTCTAATGCCTCAGTATGGTTGAGACTTTTTCTTACAATATCATTGGTTACTGATCAAATGCTATTTATTGAAATGGTTGAATGCTGAATATTTTTATATACTATCTCTGTGTTTTCCTTTCACTTTATTTTGTGATATAGAGATAAAATAACCATTGTTTTGTAAATAGTTTTTTTTATGTGCACTAATGGTGAAAAGACATTTTGCTCTCATTAACATATAACTATAAGATTTGTATTCATCTATGCAGAACTGACTTTCCTGCAGGAATAAGTCTGAATTGCATTGGTTGATTTCTTGCTTTTATCATAGTTGTGCTTCCATTGGTGATGTAACTCCAGACAGAATTCATCTTGAAATATTTTAGTAGGTAGTTTCCAAAGCCACTTTAAAAATAAAATGAATCTAGAAAATTGAATGGGAGATTTTTTGTTTTGTTGTTTAACTTTTTGTGTGTGAATTTGGACTATGGGGTAAATAAATTTTCCATTCGATAATTTATACACATTTTATTTCATGTCACTCGTTGCAATCTCCACACTGTAACTTCACTGATTCCATTTGCTTCCTATGTTTCTCATTTCCCTCTTTCTTTCTTCCCTACCTCCTTCTGAACTTTATCTTGGGAAAATGCTGTCCTTCTGATAGAAAATTATGATGATTCTAGAGAGTGCCTGCCTACTCTGTTGTTCACTTTATAGCTCTATTATTTGGTCAAGGAGTCCTGGATCTGCTGCAAGCTAAGCATTGATCTTATAATGCCAGGGTTGATTGTTCAAACATGGGAAGCGAAATGGAGCAGTTTCAATTCATACTCTAGACTCAGAAGGTTGCACTGGCTAACTCTGCTACCCAAGACCCCGGTAAAATGTTAAAAAGTGTTTCTTTGAGGACTAGAGTGCCCTGATCCAAGCCATGGTATTTTTAATTACCTCATATACACGTGAGTGTTTGACATTAAATAAGGAATACTAAAAAAAAAATGATACATTTGAACTATGTATTGGCAAAGAATATTAAAAGTACAATGAACTGCTAAAAGAACAAACAAGTCAGTCTTGGATGGAGTACAGCCAGAATGCCTCCTGGAGGCAAGGGATGTGGGATTTCATCAGAAGTTCTTTGAACATGTTATCAACAGAGGCCAGTTGTAGAAGGACATTATCCTAGTAAAGTGGAGGCTCGGCCAAAAAGAGGCAGACCCTCGCCACAGTAGATGAACACAGTGATTGCAAATATGGGCTTAAATATAGCAATACTTGTGTATATGATGCAGGATGAGGCTGTATTTTGTTCTGTTGTGCACAGTGTCCCTCTGAGGCAGAACCAGCTTGATGGTATATAACGATAGCAACACCATGAAGTTGATAAGAGTTGTCATCATCTCCATGGCAGTCAGAGTTTGGGTTATTGTTTGGATGATAATTTAGCCATGGAGGTGAAGTCAGTTTCAGATCTGAAGGTTGAGAAAGGGTCACAGACTCAGAAGGTTCCCGCAGTCTCTACGTAACCGGTAAGTTAGGTCTGTTTTACATTTTTGAGCTTTGTTCAACCCTTTTTTTACTCTCTATCCAGGACTTTCTAATGTGATCACTTTAGAATGATTGGTAGTAGTAGCAGGGACAATCGTGTGTGTGTGTGTGTGTGTGTGTGTGTGTGTGTGTGCTGGGCCTTGGAGACTGAGATATGGGCGGTTCATTAGTCCATAGGACGAATTGTGTCCCTGGGGCTGCAATTCTCTTGGCTGTGCTTGCTTGGAACGGGGAGAGAAAAGTAGCATCATAGATGACTACTTTTAAGCTTTTAGGTTCTAGTCAATTCTCACCATAGTAATATGATCTTTGTAAGTTATCTTATGCCATTTGGCCTTGGTCTCCTCTGAGACTATGACCCTGAGTCCCCAGACCCAGTGATTCATTGTTTCAAAGTTAAAGGGTCAGACGCAGACATGGTGGATAGCTATTGAACTAACATTTCCTTGACCAGAAATCAGTCAAATGAACCCAATCTTACCATAAGTGAGGCTAGGAAGTAGGGTCTGTCAATGTGCCCTGAAGGAAATGACATCTTGAATACTAGCATTATTTTTGCCATAATAACATTTGCTAAAAAATTTTAGTAGTTTCAGTATTCGTTTATTTTTATTTTATTAGTCAGAACAATATAAATCAATCTGTTTAATATTTTATGAAATAGATGTTTAAGATATAATATAAAAATCCATGATATGTTAGACAGCGTTCTCTAGAGAAACAAAACCAGGACACTAGTAAATCTCTTTATATATTCATATAGATGGGAGGATATATACGATAGGAAATAAAGTTGACTAATCTATAAAGCAGTACAAATGGCTCGGTGCAACTCAGTTGTGTGAGACAGTTAGTAGACGAACAGTCCTTGGAGTCTTGACTGCCGCCAAGTAGTCCTCTGTAGAGCAAATCAGGCTATCTGGCCACAAGCAGCAAACAACAAAGCAGGTCACCAACAGTCAGCCAGATGACTGACTCAACAGGCCCCAGCTCAAGAGAGGTATATTCCAGGAGCATGGTGAAGCGGGGCTTGAAGGAACCTCAACTCATAGCAACACAGTCCACGGATTAGGTGCCCCACAGGTGGTGTCGCTTGGCGATTGAAGCACAAGACAAACAAGGCGGCCGGCTGGTCGGAAGATCCAAAGCAAGAGGGCCAGGGCAGAGCTCGCCGAGGCATTTCTATCTCTGCCCTTCAATTGAGCTTACCTGTATTCCTTGGCCATGTTGTCACAACAGACGCACCTATCTTTTGTGGCCATGTTGGCACAACAAGCCTACCTATCACACATAATCTAGTTTAATTCTTTTTCTTTTCAAAATTGACCATAAGAGCTCTGGCTGATGAAAAAGTTACTTGAAGAAGGTAAGTTACTGCTGTAGTCAATCCCAACTCATAGCAACGATGCAAAACAGAGTGGAATTGCTTCACAGTTTCTAAGACTGCAATCTTTATGAGCACAGAATGGCATCACTTTTCTCCACAGGGGACTGGCGGGTGAGACCACTGACCTCTCACTAGCAGCTGAGCGTTGAGCCAAGGTACCAGGGCTCCAAGTAGAAGAGGGTTTGCAAAGTGCATGCCTTTTGCAGATCATTCACAAAAGCTTCAAAGGGTTAGCAAGAAATAAGATAGGGAATTGTACTTTCACGAATGAAAATAAAATATTCATTCAATTAGCCGAAAGCTATGAATTATGAGCCCTGGGAGTGGAGTGCGTTAACTGTGGGGCTGCTCACTGCCAAGACCAGGAGTTTAAAATTACCAGGTGCTCCCTGGGAAAAAGATGACTCAGGTCACTCCTGTCAAGATGTTCAGTGTTGGAAATGCACGGTGTCAGTTCTACTCTATCCGATAGGGACCCTAAGAGTCAAAATCAAGGGGAGGGCAGAGGATTTGGTTTTGCATTTGGTATTACTCAGCTATAAGGATATATATTTTCACCAATATGTAAATTGTCTCTGAAGTTTAATGTTACCTTAATTTTCTTGTGTATCATGATTTATTCAGTATCATTTTCTCTTAATCTGGCACTAGATGGTTGCTTCAGTGAAGTCTTTTGATGTAAAGAGTTCCAAGAAGAAAACAAAGGGAATCCTATGGCAGGGTATATGGCGAATTTGTGAGTCAGTGTTAAGTCAATGCCCCAAATCAGGCTGGCTTAGTTTTTGGTAGTAATTCATCGGTACATTTATATAGGAAATGGGTGATGTTCAGTGTGTTAACATCCAACAAGGACATTCATTAAAATATTCTTTATTCATACCATTTACATATCTACACTGTGGATTTTTATCTAAGTTTACAAATTTTTTTGCATAGAGTGTTTTGTAGCCACTCATGGTTACTAGTTGGACTGCTAGCCACGAGGTCATCTGTTCAAAACCACCAACAGCTCTGAAGATGAAATGGAAGTTTTCTACTCCTATAAAGCGTTAGAGGCTCAGAAACCCGTGCGTTTCTGTGGTAGAAGAAAATTGTTTGCCAAGACAAAGTGGAACGTCCAGGACAAGCCTCTGCTGGTGTAGACTCATCTTCCCCTGTTTCTCTTCTTGCTTAGGAACAATTAATACAAGAAAACAGAATAAAACAATTTTCCAAAATAACCTTTTGGTTCTACATATCACCCCGTGGATTTGATGGTTTCTTTACTCCTCCCAATATCAGATTCTAGTCAACGTTGTTGTGAAGTGCCAAGGAGTTGGTTCTGACTCATAGCAAGTCTGTGAACAACAGAATGAAGTACTTCCCAATTCTGTGCCATCTTGACAATTGCTCTTCTGTCTGAGTTTATTATTGCAGTCACTGTGTCAACTGATATCCTTAAGGGCCATCCATCCTCTTTTCCCCTGCCTTTCCACTTTGCTAAGTCTGATGTTCTTCTTCAGGAACTGGTCTCTCCTGAAAACATATCCAAAGTACGTGAGACTAAGTCTGCCCATCCTTACCTCTAAGTGGTATCCTGGCTGTGCAATGAACTTGTCATGCTGCCTACTAAGTATTGGAGTCCATTTACTTACCCCTCTCATCTTAGCTAATCTTTTTAGTTTGGATATCAATAGGGCCATAAATAAATTGATCCTTGTCAAGACTTGTAAGATGCTTGTTTATTGGGACTTGCCTATTTGCTGCTTCTGGAAATACTGAAACCATTACTAAATGAACAAATTTGGATTGATCGATAGGATAATGTTGCCTATGAACCTATGGGCATTTAGTAAACTGTTAGATCTGTGAGGGATGCTCTCCTGACCATTCATCTCCAGAGGAACTGGCAGATGGATGCAGACCAGAATTGTCAAGCCAAATCAGAGCATTATCAATAATTATAAATAGTGTTGCTAAAGTCAAACATTTTGCCATAGATTCTTGAAAACCAAGAAATAACTGACGCAACTTGACCTTCTTGGTTTTAACTGTCACAAGCTTGTTTGGCTTATAGACCTTGTTCCATGTGATGGTTGTGGTGTAGGAGCAGAGTAGGAGCAGTGACAACAAAATGAATAATTAGATAGCTTGCCCAGTACTTTGCAATACCTTAATTTACTTGTATTCAGAGTAGAAGAAATACTTTATAAATGGTGACCAAACACTTTCTACTTTTATGGTCAATGTCCTTCTTGTAGATGAGATTATGTTTTAGTAACTATTTTACTAGAAATAATTTCAAAGAGGATCTTTTTGTTCTATTATCCAAATACCCTAACCAGTTTCATTTGTAAGAAAATCTTGGGGAAAAATGCTAATTAAGTCCCATGCTAGCCTTGTCTGGCCATGTTTATGTCATTTAAGGAATAAATGCTACAAAGCTCTTTTGCAATGTTTCTTCCAGATGACTTTGTCTAATCCATAAGGCATCTCACATAAATGCCAATAATTGTTGATGCTCAAAGCTATAGATAGAATCTGTCCAATAAATTGCAAGAACCATCAAGGAGATTGTAGTGTGTACACAAGTCCAAACATCTGTTGGCCTATCATCCATCAAAATCAAACTGGATGTTTTTATTGTAAGGTAAACAGGAGTTCATTGTAAGTATATAGTAGTTAGTGGGTGAATGAGTTTATATTTGTCACTGCATGAAGAACCCATTGTGACATCATTTGCCAAGCTTCCTTCTTGGATCACTCTTGTCTTTGACTTCACAGCATATGCCATGCACATGGAATGAGCACGATGTTCAGAGTCAGGAGAATCCTGCTTACTTTTCTATGCTATAATTACATAGATGCGTTTTCTTTTCTTTTTTTAAGATCATTTTTTGAGAGCTCTAACAACTCTTAAAACAGACAATATCAATTGTATGAAGCATCTTTGTACATATCTAGCCATCATTATTTTCAAGACATTTGCTTTCTATTTCAGCCTTCGGTATCCACCCCTCTTTTTACCCACCCACCCCCAACTCCATCTCATGACCCCTTGATAAATTATATGCTATTATTATTTTTATATCTTACAGCAACGGATAGCTCCCTTTCCTGGTGGGGTTCTTCTCCCTTCTCCCCCTCCCTTCCCCCCACCTTCCTCCTGTCCTCCTGGTATCCCCTGCTACTCCCATTTCTGTTCCCAAGGAGTTTCTCTGACCTGGATTCAGTGTGTTGTGAGTTCTTATCTGTACCTCTGTACATATTCCACATAGCTGATGTGTTATGGAATGATCAGTCTACATAATATCTCCATAAGTCTGTTTTGAGCTCTAAAAAGTTGTTCTTAGTTGCCATGGAGCTGGCTCCAAATCATGGTGACCTCAGAGATAACAGAAGGAGACATCGCCAGGTCTTGGACCATCTTCATGAGCTTATGGAGCCTCATTTGATCCTTATTACAATCTGCAAAAAGAAAAGCCCTTCCAAGTGAAGTGAGATGAAACTAGAATGGAGGAGTGAAGGACTGGGGGAGTTTTCTTGAATCTACTGGTACAATCACTGTGTCAGATCATCTCACCCAGGGCTCCCTCTCCTTGACTAATCCTTTAATGAGGCCAGCCTAGAGTCTTTGGTGATGACATATTCCTTATATTAGTATTATAAATAAAATATGATAACTAATACTATAAACAGAAGATATTTATTGAATATCTATATTAGATAATGAGTGTTACATGGAATGTTTCATTAGTTCTCACAAAAACCCTTTGAACTCAATATTTCCACTATCCTAATTTTAATTATGAAGGAACTGTAAAGAAGTACATAAGCTATGTAAAATGATTAGAATCACAGAGAGGTCTCATTTAGAACTCACCCATAGTCTTTCACTCCTCCATTCTAGTTTCATCTCATTTCACTTGGAAGGGCTATTCTTTTTGTTTGTTTGTTTGTTTGTTTGTTTGTTTGTTTGTTTTGGGGGGGCATCACTGCTCTCCAGCGGTGGGAGTAGGAGGCCCAGCCCCACTGCTGGAATTGAACCTCCGTCCCAGTGGGCCGCAGTCCCGCGCACAACCACTACATCACCGGGGCTCAGCCCAGGGCTATTCTTTTTGAGGATTGTAGTAAGGATAAAATGAGGGTCCATAAGCTCGAGTTTATGTACTTTGTCTTTGTATTGTGTATAGAGCCTTCGAGTCAGTTCTTATTTATAGTGACCTAAGTAAACGCTGCCTCATCCTGTGCCATCCTCACCATGTTAAGTTTGAATCCATGGCACTGGCCACAGTGTGATTCCCTACCACGGAGGAGATTCCTCTTGTTTTGGATAGCGCTGCCCTTTACCAAGCATGAGGTCCTTCTCTTGGGACTAGTCCCTCGTTCTAAGGAACATTCTCGTTATGCTTCTTCAAAGACAGAGTTCTGGGCTGAACCCCGGTGGCGTAAGTGGTTGAGTGCGGAACTGCAGCCTGCGGGCTTGGGGGTTCAAATCCAGCGGTGGCTGGGTAGTGTCCATGACCACCAGAGGCAGTGATGTCCACCAAAAATCAAAGACAGAGTTCTTTCTTCTTCTGACAGCCCACTCTAATGTCAATATTCCTCATTAACACCATAATTTAAATGGATTCTATTTTTTGTGGATGCTTCCTTATTCATTGTTTAATTTTTCACATACATAGGAGGTGATCAAAAGTACTATACCTTAGGTCAGATATACCCTCTGCTAAGTGATATCTTAGCTCCTCAACACTTTAAAGAGGTCTTGTGCATTGGAATTGCTCAATGTAATCTGTCATTCAAAAGATGTTTACTTCTGTTTTATTGGTTATGCCAAGGCATTAGACTGTGTGAAGCATATCAAACTATGGGTAACCTTGAGAAAATAATCCTCACCACTGGACCAAGGCATATCATCATGATCTGTGGAGAAAAGATTCAAGTTTTCAAGGACCTTTTATCTTGCTTGAATCCACAGTCAAGTCTCATGAAAGCAGCAGTCAAGAAAGCAAATGACGTATTGCTCATGTAAATCTGCTGCACAGGATCTCTTCAGAGTATTGAAAATCAGGATGTTATGTTGATGGCTAAGGTGCACCTGACCCCCACTGTGGTGTTTTCAATAGCATCACATACATGTGAAAATGTGTCATTGGATATGGAAAACAGAAGAGTTGATGCCCTGGTGCTGGTGAAGATGATTGAATGTGCCATGGACTGCTTAAAGGCCAATCAATCTTGAAACATATCATCAAAGCGTTTCTTAAAGTCAAAGACAGTGGGACTCCATCTTACATGCTTTGGGCACACTGTCAGAAAAGAACAGTCCCTGGATGAAGACACTGTGCTTGATAAAATAGAGGGGAAGTGAAAAAGAGGCAGGTCCTCAAGGTGATGGATTGATATGGCAGGAAGCACTGTGAGGATAGTGCAGGACCGGACAGTGTTTTGTCCTGTTGCACACAGGGCTGCTGTTGATTGGCACTGACTTCATGCACCTAAGAACAACTGTAACAAGATGACAATTGACTTTTTGATTGCTGCTTCCATAAGCATCAATTATGACGCTGAGCAAAATGAAAGCTTGGACAACTTTGATCCTTTCTCCATTTATCACAATGCTATCTGTTGGTCCAGTTTTACAGATTTTTCTTTTCTTTTTTTGGGGGGAGGGGCATCACTGCTCTCCGGTGGTGGGAGTAGGAGGCCCAGCCCCACTGCTGGAGTTGAACCTCCGTCCCAGGGGGCCGCAGTCCCGCGCACAACCACGACGCCACCGGGGCTCAGTCGTTTTTGTTTTCTTTCAATGGATTGCTCTCCACACTGAAGGTTTCAGTTTAATTTTAATCAGCAAATGCATCATGCCCTGCTCACTTTCAGCAAGCAAGGTTATTTCACCTGCATACCAAAGGTTATTAAGATTGTGTTTTAGAGGACCATAACTCATAATACTAAATGAATAAATAATTATCAGCAACTACCATGTAAATAACAATTGCTGTACTGGAATTTCTATCAACCCACTGTATGTATATCGACAGGAACTGCAAGGAGCATGTGCTAAAAGCCAAAATTTTCTTCCATGATACGAATGTCAAAAAGATAGAAATATCTGCCAAATATTTTTGTTTTCTCTAATAACTCTGTCAGTCATCTATGAAAATATGTAAATATTTTTGAATTAGTAGATGTATTTTCAGTCCATACTAGCTCTGGGGTAACAAGTTCCATATGTTTACTCTCAAGTAACTTGCCCTTTTGTGTGTGGTTTGAATTCCCTCTCAAGTTTCAAAGAATGTTTCCCATACTGTACAATTTTATGAATGAGTTTATGTTCAATGTATTTACACCCTTCATGATTGCATAGACTTCAGCTACAACTTTCTAGGCCTTTGTCTTTTCAACCTGGAGAGTCACGATATTTTTGAAACTTCTTTTAGAAATATTAGGTGTTGTCTATGTTACGCCAAACATCTGGCTGAAAATGGAAAGGGGGGAGCATCAGGATGCACTCATAGAGCCAGCTGTTTGTTATTAGGTAGCTGAGTTTCTTCTTCTTTTCCAGATATTTCAGGAATATGTCGCTTCCCATCTTTTCCCTACAAGTTCCTGAGTAGTTCAAGAGGGTGATAAGGGTTAAAAACAATAAATCAGGATGTCAGAGTGTCAACAAATCCAAGGAAGTGATTGGATTAAATTTCTGTCCTTTAACTTTAAAACAATAAGACCATTTTCCCCTAATGACTTGCAATGGCAGCGAACTAAAACTGAGTTTCCAAAAAGGAAGCCTCCAAGAGTGTTTGGTAACCAGACAAAAGGTTTGTTAAAACAGTGGTGGGTTTTAAAGTTACGACATCCTGTGGTTTTGTAAAGATTAGAGTAAGTGTCCGGAGGAGACATTAAGGAAGTTTTCTCTAAAGCCCTTTTGTCATAGGAGGGCATACTTTTCTAACTTGTATCTAGTAGTCCCTGTTTTTTTATAGTATAATCCCCAAGACGCCCTACAAGATAAATTAACTAAAACATTTGGATAATGGAAGAAAAGAGCATTATAATATTGTATACAATGAGCAGAATAATAGGGCCTCTAATTAAATACCGACTTCAACTATACAAGAGACTATTTGTTGAACTTTTAAAATATAATATGAAAATTTCAAAGAAATTTCTTACAACAGAGTAGTTAAAAACAAAAACAGACCAAAAAAAAAAAAACACCCAAAACAGACATCTATTCTGGGACATATGGATTGCATTATTTTTCCTATGGTTTGCTTTCCCCGCCACCCACTGGATTTGGTTGCCTGGTGAAACCAGGGAGCAATGATCCAGGTGATTTGGCAGAAGCGTTTTTTTTCAAGTAGGATTAACTGTGACCTGGAAGGTTCTGATTTAAAATGTGACAGGATATGAATGACACCCACTTGACTCAATCACCATAGAGCCATGGCAGATGAATTTCTTCAGGCCAGAGGGAATTATTTACTATTTCAAAGAAGATTCCAAAAATGATATATGCAACTTCCCACTTACTGCGTCTTACCTTCCAGAAACAATTGAGACTCTTCCTTCAAGGTTACATATATTTGAGCCCTGAAACAGTCCTAAGTTGTTTGGAGTTTCCATTTGCTACTTGGATTTCGCCAGAGACCGTCTCTCAGTTCTCAGAAAATTGTCTTAAAGATTCACAAAGGAGGCTCAAGAGGCCTCTTGGACATCAATCCACTCTTACAAAACATTTTGATGAGTCAAGTGTAAATGAATTGGAAACATCGAGGCTAAACTTTTCTTGACAAACATGAGCTTAATCATAAGTGCTGGCGGGTGGGAGGGAAAGGGCAGAGGTGGGGAAAGCTTGGGAAAATATGCCCTTGGTTTTGCTGATCACACAGCACAGTACAAAGATTTGTTGATACATGAGCTCAACCAAAGCTGGATTCACTCAACACTGCCTTTCTTCCAGCAAGAGCGCTGGGAGCCAGCTTCAGTTCTTCAATTGGTACACACGGTGACTCTAATATCAGGGCCACTGGTGCTGTGGACTGCTCCCTGCCCCATAAGCTCAGTGCTTGCTGCAAAATCAGCAGTTCAAACCCATCTGCTGTTCTCAGAGAGGATGGTGAGGTTTTTGTGGGCCCATAAGGATTTTACAGCCTTGGGAATCCACAGCTGCAGTTCTACATTGTCCTGCAGGGTTTCTGTGAGTCAAAATCAACTTGATGAGTTTCATTTGCTTTAGGTGTCTCATTTCTGCAACCAAATAGGCACTACTGGTGTCTTCCATTGATTTCTTTCTTTTGGACTCAGAAAACTCTCTGCGAATCTCTTCTTGCTTAGTGAATGTGAATATGAGCGATTCTAGAATTCAGGAGGTGAAGTTAGGATAATCGGGCAAGTCTTTCTGTAGAAGAGGATGCTTACATTTCAATTAGAAAGACAGTAAGATTTAGCCATGATATAGCAAGAGTCAAATCAACAAGTCATTTTTTTAACTCAGCAGCACCTTGTAACACAGAAGAAGTGCCCCAGGCAGCTGTCCTGTTTGCAAGTTCATGGAAGCCAATCAGCAGGCCTTTTCCCCATGGAGCCTCTTGTTGTGTTTGAACTCCAAACATTTTGATTAGCGGTTGAGGGCTTTTTATGATATATCCAGGAATGTACAAATAATCTAAAGTGTAGAAATGTCAAAATTGAGATTGGAGAGAAGGTTAAATAGGATTCAGATAATGACAGTCTTTAAAAAAAATTTTATTAGCACTTCATCTACATATCATATAATTCAATAGTTGAATCATATCAAGGAAGCTTGAATAATCATTATCATGTCAACTTTAGAACAATACCTTCTTTCATCTTGCTCCTTGTTATTAGTGTAATTGCTTTTTTTGTTTGTTTGTTTTTATATTTTGTTTTTGTTTTTTGGGGGGGCATCACTGCCTTTGGTGGTCATGGGCGCTACCCAGTGCTGCTCCTGATTTGAACTGCTGAATTTGAACCACCAAGCCCACCGGCCACAGTCCCGCACTCAACCACTTACACCACCAGGGCTCAGCTCAATTGCTTTTTAATTATGGCAAAAATATGCACAGCAAGCATTCTCCAATTCAATGGTGTCTACATGTAGAATTCAATGCCATTGATTATATTCTTCATGTTTTACAAACATAATTGAAATCCTTTTCCAAATTATTCTACCTCCATTAACATAGACTCAATTTCCCCTAAGGAAAAAACTCATCTTTTTCACTCCTGGTTAACTACTGGTCAACTATCATTCCTTTCTTCAAAAAAAATTTTTTTTATTGATATAAAATTCTCATACCCTACACTTCCATAGTTCAGTCACTTTTAAAAAGAGTTATACGTGAATCATCACAGTCAGTTCTCACGCTCCCACATTAATTGTTTGCTCCACATGTCCCCTCACTCTATACACCCTTCCATCCCCCATCAGTCATTGTATCAGTTATGATCTCTATGCATGTACTCCTGTGCCTCATAAGTTGAGAACCTAGAAGAAACTTTTAAAAATGAAACAAAATGAACAAAAAACACAGAGAAGTAGCATAGAGGTGTTGAAACAAAGTACTATGAAAATAAAAAGTAAGAAAGCAAAGATCACCATCAATATATGTAAAAAGTCATTGATTAATTTTCTGTCATGGAACAAGCAAGAAATATGTAAGCCGAGAAAATCAAGTCAAGAAGGAGGGTCAAGAAGGAGGTCAACTTATTTCGAATCATGCTATCCTAGAGTTCAAGCCATTGTAATCAAGTTGACAATGATCTCTGTCTGAGAGTACAACTGTTTGAGTCCCTGGCCTGTGGCCAGAGGGGATCTGCCAGAGGCTTAATCCAACTAGATCCTCTGCAGATGGATTTTGAGCTCCCACTATCCTCCATAGCATTCTACTAATTGGGTGGTCACAATGTAAGCTCTAATACGTTCCCCTTCATCAGATTTAGGTTTTGTTATATCATCTTTTGATCACACAGGCTGGTATGCTTCTGTGATGTGGACTAAGTTGATGACTTTCTTACATGCCTTATATGACTTACTTACATAGTCTTCAAGACCTCAGACACTATTTCAATTGATAGCTGGACACCATCTGCTTTCTTTACCACACACTTTTTTTGATGCAATCCATGAGTTGTTGCTTTCTGTAGAGTTATTTCTCAATCGACTTAGCTCTGTTTATATTGAGCATGTGGGTTGTTGTTAAGGGAAAATGTTCTGTATCATTCCTTACAAGGGAAAACCTTTGCATATCAGATTAACAGAGTAATGCAAGGGGAGGATTGAGAAACTAATTTTGTGATGGTTCTGTGTCCACTTTCACTGGACACCAACTAAGCCAAGGCTTAGTCCCACCCAGGTTCCCATGACCACTATTTCTACAGTTTTGAGGTGACCATCCTTGACTTCTTTCCCCATCAGGGAATTTCTATTCCAAGTCTGAGGATTGCAAGAAGTTTTGAGTGTGGTCTTATTCATTCAGTCTGGCTTGTACATCAAATCTTTTTTTGGTGTGGCTGTTGAGGGATGATGCCAGCCTTTTGAAGACAATATTTAAGCTTATAAATTTTTAAGGAGGCATGGGAGTAATTTTGTTAAATAATATGCCAGCCCAAATTTGGAATGGATTTGATGAGGCTAAGATTGGAAGTAGAGACAAATGTTGGAGTGATGTTGCAATCTTCCCGGAAAGAACCGATGAAGGCCTAAACATAGAAGATGAAAGGGTAAGATGAATATGACCAAATAGAGTTAACAATACTGAAAACTAGGAAACAGAGAAGTAGCATAGAGGTGTTGAATAAGCACAGGTTCAAGAACACAGGTTTTAGGTCCAGATGTCTGCATTGAAATCCCACCTCCACCACTTACCAATTGAGTGAACTTATTGAGTCCCTAATCTCTCTCTCTTCTTTTCCCCTTTTCTTCCCCTATTTCACTCCTTCCTTCTCCCTCTCCTTTAACATCCTCACTGGTCAAATAGGGGGTAAAATTGAATTGAATTCATAGGGATGATATGCAGTTAACATGTACAGCATTTAAACCAGGGCTTGGGAAAACTAGGCACTGTATTATTGAATGCTACAGAGAAGTGCCATATCAAGCTTTTAACATATATATTTTTTAATCTTTAAAATAACCCCAGGAGAAGGGTATTATCCTTTTTTCTTTGCACATGGAGCTACAGAGACTGTGAGAGGTTGTACAGCTTGCCAATGAATAAAGATCTAGTAAGTGGAGGAGGTGGTGTCTAAGTTGAGCACTCCATGCTCTATATTTTGTTAGAGCTGATAAAAGTTCAGACTTCTTTCCCCTAAGAATGAAGAGTCTTTTTACTTTAAAGGAGAAGGTCAAGAGCAATGGACCCAATTTGATTTCAGGAGGAAGTGTGTGTGATTCTACTCTTCATAAAAAGATAACTTGGCAGAATAGAAAATGGGGAGGTTAGAATCTAGAAAATGTGGCTTAAACATCATTTTCACAATTTATGAATCAAAAAATATCATTTTATTGGTGGTTCCTATAGCTCTTATAACAATCCATACATCCATTGTGTGGATCACATTTGTACATATATTGCTACTGTCCTTTTCAAAACAGGTGCTTCCTACTTGAACCCTTGGTATCATTTTTTCACCCTCCCCACCCTTCCTCCCTCATGAACCCTTGATAATTTATAAATTATTATTATTTTCATATATTATACTAACTACTGTTTCCCTTCACCCACATTTCAGTTGTTCGTCCCCCTTGTGGGTGGTGATTGGTTCCCTCTTTCTCCCACCACCTTCCCATTCCCCTCATGAGTATCGCTCCTCTCATTATTCTTCCTGAGGGGTTTAGCTGTTCAGGATTCCCTTTGTCTAGATTTCTTATCTATACCAGTATACATGCTCTGGTCTAGCTGAATTTACATGATAAAATTGGGGTCATGAATGATAGTGAGGGTGGGAAATGTGGAGGGAATAAAAAGCTAGAGGGAAGTTGTATGTTTCATTGGTTCTCTACTTCATCCTGCTTGGTTTGTCTTTTCTTGTGACCTGTCTGGAAGGGGATGTCCAATTGTCTACAGATGAGCTTTGGGTCTACACTGTGTCTGCCCCCTATGAGCATTGATAAGATTTTTTGTTCTGGATCTATGATGCTGGATACCTGATCCCTTTGACACCTCAGGATCACATGGGCTGGTGTGCTTTTTCCATGTGGACTTGGTTGCGTCCCAGTTGGATGGCCACTTGTTCATCCTCAAGCTTTTAAGACCTCAGATGCTATATCTTTTGATATTAGGCACCATCAGCTTTCCTTACCACATTTGCTTATGCACCCATTTTATCTTCAGCAATCATGTCAGGAAGGTGAGCATCACAGAAGGCCAGGTTATTAGAGGAAAGTGTTCTTGATTTGTGGGACTACTTAAGTAGAGGTCCAATGTCTGTTTTCTATCTTAATGTTATTTTTTAATCTATCTTACTATTTAACATATAATATATAATATAATATATTATAATATATTATCTATATTATATCATTATATAGAATATATTTGCATATGTATGACCTCTATAAACGTCTTTTGACTCCCTAGGTCTTTTCTCTATTTCTTTTTATTTTCCTCTTCTCTTACTATCATGTTTGACCTTCATGTTTGACCTTTATTTGGCTCCCAGTCCCTAAGTAATCCCAAAAATAGAATTTGGGGGCAGTATGTGATACCTCATCACACTTTTTTTTTTTTTTTTTTTTGGTTTTAGGCCATCACTGCCCTGGTGGTGGGAGTAGGAGGCCCATCTTTTGCCCCTGTGGAGCTGGAATTGAATCTCCATCCCAGTGGGCCGCAGTCCTGCGCACAACAACAATGCCACCAGGGCTCAGCCCTCATCACACTTCTTGATGGGAAAACAGTCCTAAAGTTTAACAGACAGACCTAACTATTTATAGGCTTTTCTTTTTTGTTGTTGTTTTTGTTTTGTTTTTATGTCTATTTAGATAAGATAGATGGGATAAGCAATCCCAAGGAGAAAAACACTCGACCAATGGTGCCCAGCGGACATGGAAGAGGGAGAGGTGGGGGAAAGTAAGGGGGGAACCAACAAACTCAGGCTCAAGGGAACAAGTGACCTAAAGTGAATGATGAGGAGGTCATAGGATGCCTGGTGGGACTCGATCAAGTACAATGTGACTAAGAGGAATTTATGACTCTGACTGGTAGAAATTTCTACTCCTGGATATAGTTGAGGCCTAACGATAAGTTGCCGAAAATTCCTTGTAAATGATAATGTGTTAGATAAGTATTCATAGTTTATCTTTCCCTTCAAATCATCGAAATAAGTTTCATGATCATAAACCCCCTTTGATCAATCTCCAAAGTAAGCCCTAAATGTAAACCATTTCTTTTTCACTCTATCATTAATTCTACATATTCAAGAAAATAATAACATTGTCACTTTTCAACATAGAACCATTTGAAAAGGTAATTCCATGTTGCTTCCTGTCTTCTTTCATGAACTAAGTCTATGCTCTTCCAAGTTTGGAGGTCAGAATTCCCTGAACTAGTATAACTACTTCACTGGGGTTCCATAAGCATAGGTCCAAGGGCCCATGAGAATTTTTTATTTGAAGATTTCATGTCAATGACACATCAGCATATTTTTTACCATCTGGTGACAATGTCACAACCAGTAATTGCCCCCATATTAAAGATTATTAACTCTTTTCTTCTTCGGGTTTATTTTGCCTAAGCATCAATTCCTTGGAGTCCTGGTAGTATAAGTGTTATGTGCTACACTGTAAGCCACATACTCAGAAGTTCAAAACCAGCAGCAATTCTGCAGGAGAAAGACTAAACTTTCTACTCCCATGAATGCTTATAGTCTCTGCAACCCACAGGACTCACTGTGAGTCAGTATTGACTTGATAGCAGTAAGTTTGGTTTTTTGCTTTTACTATATATTTAAACCTGAGTTAAAAGGGCCGAGGGTAGGGATAGGGAAGGAGAATGGTGAAAGAATTGCTATGGAAATGATTAATTTCAGCCAAGTGAGGACCAAGTGACATCATGTTATGGTTTTGCAGTCATTGGAACAGAGGAGAGTGGTGGAAAAATTGATCTCACAGCATACAGATGTATGGGCATTATGACAGCATAAGAATTTAAACCTTCACACTAAGTGCCATGCTTATTAATGAGTGGTTTTTAGTGTCAGCAAAGCGATAATATGTATTACATTAAATATAGGTTGCTAAATGGAAATTTGTTGGCTAGAGCCTTTGATGTGTATTTAATTAGTAATTGTTTAGCTTAGAAGATCCAACTGCGTAAGAAGTTATATGTAGATTCATAGTTATATGAATGCATGTAGTTCTCATGTAAGTTATACATATAGTTATTAGTAGGTGTATATTTATACATATTTTAGCAACATTATAATAAAGATCATTTAAATAAATACTTTATCAAACAGGCATTTTGTTTCTTTTATGAAATGTCTGTCCAGTTCCCAAATTTAAGAAGCATTAGAATAGTGGGTAATTATTGGAATCTGTAGCATCTTGGATGAAATATTTTGCTCTTCTAATCATTAGCCTCCTCCTACTCTAAAATATACTCATTATAATAACCAAAAACACATGTTCATTTCTTAATATGGATCAAAGATGTTCACAGATTTAAACATATATTTACTTAGACTGTTGCACGAACCCTAGTATTGTTGGGGCCATCCAATCAGATCTGACTCCAACAGAACAAAGCACTGTTGGGCCATGCGCCATTCTGACAATTGTTCTCAAGCTTGAGCCAAATGTTGCAGCCACTATGTGAACCCATTCTACCCTATCTTGTAGTCCTCTGACTGCGAGGCTGGTTTCCGGGGATTGGTCTGTCTTGGAGCTGTGTGCGAGGAACATGAGATGAAGTCATGCCATCCTTTTCTTGAGGAGTCTTCTGGCTATACTTCTTCTGACAGATACGCTAGTTCTTTTGGCAGTCTGTGATACTTTCACTGTCTCCAGTAGCACAATTCAAATGCATCAATTCCTCTTCTATCTTCCTTATTCAGTGTTCAACGTCTACATACTTATGTTAGGTGCCATCAAGTCGTCTCTGACCCATACTGACCCTATGCACAATGGAATGAAGCACTGCTTGGTCCTGCGCCATCCACAGAGCTGTTTCCATGCCTGAGCCCACTGAGGCAGGCACTTGTTCAATCCCTCTCATTGAGGGTCTTCCTCTTGTTTGCCATCCTCCACGTCCAAACATGATGTCCTTCTCCAGGGACTAATCCCAACTGCTCAAGTGAAGTTTTTCCATCTTCATCTCTAAAGAGCATTCTGAGCGTCTCCCAATATAGACCTATTTGTCTTTTCAGCAGTACATGGTATGTTCAATATTATTCTGCAGCACCACAATTCAGATGTATCTATCTTTCTACATTCTTACTTATTCAATGTCTAATTTCCACATGTGTATGATGCAATGGAAAATATCATGCCTTGAGTCAGGCACTCCTTAGTCCTCAAGGAGACAGCCTTGTTCTTCAATACTGTTGCAAGAGTTTCGGTGCAGCAGATTTTCCTGATGCAACTTCTCTCTTGATCTCTTGATTTCTTCTTCCATGAGAATTGATTATGAATCCAAGTAAGATGAAATCCTCGACAACATCAGTTTCTCAATTTAATCTAATTATCCAGTCATGAGTATTTTGGTCTTCCTTATATTGAGTTTAATCTGTGCTGAAGACTACAGTGCCTGATCTTCATTTGCAGTACTTCAAGTTCTCCTCAACATCAGCAAAGAAGACTGTGTCATAAAGATATCATAGTTTTTTAATAAGTCTTCCCCTAATCCCAATGCTACACTCCCTTCATGTAATCCAGCTTCTCTGGGTATTTTGTCAGCCTATATATTGAACAAGTATTGTGACAGGTAAAATCCCAACTGACACAACTTTCCTGATTTTAATCCATTTAATATTCCTGTTTGAACAGCTGCCTGTTGATCCATGAACAATTTTAACTCAGCACAATGAAGTGTTCCAAAACTCCCATTCTTTTCAAGGTTATTCACAGTTTATTATGGTCTACACAGTCAAATGTTCTTGCATAGTTATCGTCAATGAAACACAAATAAACCACTTTCTGGTATTCTATGCTTTGAGCCAAGAACCATCTGACACCAGCCATTGTATTCCTTTTCCATACCCTCTTCTGATTCTGGCCTGTACTTCTGACATTTCCTTGTCAATGTACCATTGTAATCATTGTTGGATGATCTTCAGTAAAATTTTACTTGTGTTTAATATCAACATATTATTCTATTGTTTGAGCAGTGAAGGCAGTGCCAAAGAAGAGAGGGCAAAGTAAAAGTTGTAGTCTTATCCTTCTTTTCAAATGAGAAAAATGTTTATCAATGGAGTTAAGAAAATTTCCTTTGGTTACAATATTGAGAGCTAGAATTAAGCCTCAATATTTTTACATTAAAATCTATATTAAAAATTAAGATAAAGGGGGTGAGCCCCGGTGGGGTAGTGGTTGTGCACGGGACTGTGGCCCACTGGGATGGAAGATCGATTTCAGCTCACAGGAGCAAAGGCTGGGCCTCCTACTCCCACTACCAGAGGGCAGTGATGCCAAAAAAATAAAAACTAAAAAAAATTCAGATAAAAGTAAAATAGATAGAAGTCTATATTGTTTACATGTCCTCCCCTTCCTTCTTTTAATAGGATATGAGATTACAAGACTACTCTTAAGAGGAAAGTAAAGGAAATAGAGGAAAGAACTAGGAGGTAAAGGGCACTTATAGAGGTCAAAATAGAGCCATGTACATATGTAAATATAATTATTTATGATTATGAGGAAATAAATCTATGTTTATAGGTATAGGTATAGTATTGAGGTAGCAGATGGACCTTGGGCCTCCACTCAAGTACTCCCTCAATGCAAGAACACTTTGTTCTATTAAACTGCATGATTTAATAAAACTTCTCTTAAACTTCCATGATTTTCACCTGCATAATAAGAACATTGAAGACAAAGAGGTGCATCAGCAGATGTGGTGGAGAAAACTGATGGTGCCCAGCTATCAAAAGATATAGCATCTGAGGTCTTAAAAACTTGAAGATAAACAAACTGCCATTTAGCTTAGAAGTGGCCAAGCCTGCAAGGAAGAAGTACATCAGCCAGTGTGGTCACAAGGTGTCCAAAGGATCAAGTCTCAGGCATCAAACAGGAAAACTATCATATCACTGTGTGCTCAACCTCCTGAGATGATTGCTGAGGACAGATAGGGGCATTAGCAAGAGTGATCAAGAAATCTGATGGTGCCTGACTTTCAAAAGATGTAGCTTCTGGGGTCTTAAAGGCTTGAAGGTAAACAAGTGGCCATCTAGCTCAGAAGCAACAAAGCCCATTATGGAAGAATCACACCAGCCTGTGTGATCATGAGGGGTCAAGGGAGCAGGTCTCAAGCATCAAAGAACAGCAATCACATCATTGTGAATGAGGGCAAGTGCAGAGTGGAGACCCAAAGCCCATCTGTGGGCAATGGAACATACCCTTACAGAAGGGTTCCAAAGGGGGGCCGAGTCAGTCAGGGTGCAGTGAACTAATGATGAAATATACAACTTTCTTCTAGTTCTTAAAGGCTTCCTCCCCCCAACTATCATGATCCCAATTTTACTTTACAAATCCAGCTAGACGGAAGAAGTACACTGGTACAGATGGGAACTGGAGATACAGGGAATCCAGGACACATGAAACCCTCAGGACCTGTAGTGAGAGTGAAGATACTGGGAAAGTGGAGAGAAGGTGGGATAGAAAGGGGAAGCTGATTACAAGGAGATATATACATATATATATATACACACATATATCAAACCTTTAATCTGGAGGACAGACAGTGGAGGAGTGGGTGAAGGGAGACATCAGGCAGTGTATGATATAACAAAATAATAATAATTTATAAATTAGCAAGGGTTTATGAGGGAGAGGGGAGAAGGGAAGGAGGGGAGAAGATGAAGAGTTGATGTCAAGGGCTCAATTAGAAAGCAAATATTTTGAGAATGATGAAAGCAGAAGGTGTATGAGAGTTCTTGACACAATATATATATATATATATATATATATATATATATATATGTATCGATAGTGATAAGTGTTGTACGAGCTTCCAATAAAATGATTTATCAAAAAAATCTACTCTTGAGCTGAGCCCCAGTGACTTAGTGGTTGTGCGCAGGACTGCGGCCCACTGGGACGGAGGTTCAATTCCAGCAGTGGGGCTGGGCCTCCTACTCCCACCACTGGAGAGCAGTGATGCCCCCCCCCCCAAAAAAAATCTACTCTTTAGTGTCATAAGTATCTGAGTTTGAACCCTGGTCTCTTCTCTCACCAGATTTATAAAATTTGGGAATTGTCTAATTTTCCACACAAATAACAGGCACCTTCTGTATTTCTTTGCTGACCATCCCCTCCCTGTGGTGTGCATTTGTATAAGTCACACTATGTTGACATTTTAAAATGTTTCTGTAAAATAAGTTAGCAGACTGTGTTTACCTTTCAAAAATACTCCCTTTAGGGGAAGGGATGAAGGCAGATATTATTTGTGTAAATATATAGTAATCTTGTTTATTGCAGTTCTCTAATCTGTAGCAACTGGAATCATTTTAAAGTTATCAAATGAATTACATGTTAGTGTCTATGCCAATACTTAATATGGAATCTGGTACATAAAGATATATAATGCATTACTTTCCAAGTTGTATACTTTCCCCTTATTTGTCCCTCTATGCTTGTCAGGGTAATTTTAAAAACAAACTGAGACCACTGCCACTGTCCATGACACTAGATAGTCTTATCCAAATATGAAACTTATTTCCCCCCAGGAAGTGGATAGTTCTCTCCCAAACAATGCTAATTGACTCATTCACTCAGTCTTGTTGAACTCTGTGCTATTGAAAGTTGGTGTCATTGTTGGTAAGGGCTGCTTCTTAGTTCCTGAATGTTTCAAGCAGAGGTCACAAGTTTTGTGTCTGAATAGCAGTAGCCACAGAAGTCCAGCAGGCTTTAAAGATGTTGACATGAATTCTATGACTTGTAGTAAAGCAAATCTCTAGAGAAGGAAAAAATGAAGGTCTTCAAGAATTGAATTACTGGGGCTGAACCCCAGTGGCGTAAGTGGTTGAGTGCGGGACTGTGGCTCTCGGGCTTGGTGGTTCAAATCCAGAGGCTGCTCTCAGGAGAAGCACTTGATAGCTCCCATGCCCACCAGAAGCAGTGAGGTCCCCCCCAAAAAATAATTAAATTACCATAATCTCTCATGCTATCCTTAGATGCCATGTACATAGGTCTGAGCTCTTTTGTGTCTTAAAGGAAGCATTACAAAAAGACATGCACTTACTGCATAAGCTTATGGATAATCCCACCTACAAACAAGCCAATATGGTGATCAGCTTAGTTATGCAGAATAGCGTTCATCTATGCATTCGTTCAGCCAGGGCATCAACAGATATTGTATTGACTTTCAAGTGTGGAAAACTATGCAGAGTTGAGCATTTAAAGATTAATGCTATTTTGATCTCGAGGGCGCAATATCTGAGATGCTGAGATGTATGCGAACTATGTGTTGTATATAGGTGACATTTGAACAGCATGGTTTGAGCTGTTTCTGTCCACTTAAATGCATTACAAAAACAACAACACATTGTGCTGCTAATTATCTGCATGAGCAATTAATCTCTCCAGTAAATCACATATCACAGTAAGATGTGAAAGCAGGTCTTGCCTATTTTCCTTTATATTTTCTGCAACACCATAAATTGTGAGTAGCATTAGGGAACTAGAACTAATTGCCACTAGCGATGCTGAAAGTGTTCCCAAGAAGCAAAGGCATGTCATTGCACAAGAAGAAAATGTTGCACTGTCTGATAGGTATTGAAGCTTCAGGTTTACATCTGTTGTTGCCTGTCATTTCAAGATAAATGAATCTTGAATAAAAATCTATTGAAGAGAGAGAGAGAGAGAGAGAGAGAGAGAGAGAGAGGAGAGGAAGAAGAAGAAGAAGAAAGGAAAAGAATCTGTCTTTTTAGCTATGGCAGCAGGCACAAAAACCTCACACTTTTTGGAAGATATCTTTTTTAAAAAAGAAAAAATCTGATATTGAAAAGGCAACTTTTATTTGGGTGCTCTCTTTAAGATATATATCATGCAAAATGTGTGTTCATAAACTGTTTATGGAACCCCAAAGGCATCCAATTAACTGTACTCTGTTCATAGTTCAGTTTGGGGGGAAATCAATGATATATAGATTTTTCAGTGCATAGGAGGTCAACACCCCTCACGTTCATGCTGTTAATGGGTTAACCATAATGTCAAATGTTCCTGTAAAGGAATCTTTAATCTTAAAGCTTTGAAACTGTTAGCATTGTGTAAGTATGTTTAAAATACACAGCTCTTACACGTTGTAATAGAGAGTAAGCTAAAGCTAGATTTTTAGTGACTACGTCAAGAAACTCAGGGATGAAAATATTAATGAATATTTGCATGCTTTGTTGTTCTCTTGGGGTATGCTGCAGGATACCTGCCCCCCCCCCAACAATCTCTGTTGTTCTCTCCCACAAAGGCTGTCTCTACTGATCTTTGTGAAAAGGGGATTGTAGGGATGCGGTTGAGATTTCTCCCTAAATATTAAGGTGCAGTGGGAATGGGGATAGGGAGGTAGAACATTTAGTTCATTCTGCCAAACCATAAACTGAAAATGCCCACCTCATTAAAGGGGTATATTGAATAGAAAGTTGTATGTGTAAGTGAATTTGAAATCACAGGCTAATAGAGAGTATGCAGAGGGGTTGAGATGGGTAAGTACGAGCAGGATGTACCACGTGATGGGTCTTTTTGGCAAAAGATTGTTTAAAGGAGAGGCGTTTGGATGGGAAATTTGCTTTATGTGTCCCTCACCACACCTCTGTTTTTGCATGATCATCTTGGAGAAGAAAATATTTATTGTTGAGCTGTGGAAGCTAATAAATGGTTGGAGAGGTAATCAAGTTAGTAGTTAAGCATTTGAGGTTTTGAATTCAGCTATATGGGTTTGAATCAATTTTGTTCTTTAACTGCTTTAGTGACTGCAACACTTTGAGAATGACAATGTTCCCAGTCATTCCCTTATATGCAAATTAAGGTTGACAATTAGACCTACACTTTTTATGTAACAATAGCTGCGCAGTGACAAAACCAGAGAAAGTATTTGTTTTTGTTTTGCGGGGGGGAGGGGGGGCAATCACTGTTCTTTGGTAATCGTGGGAGCTACCCAGTGCTGCTCCTGAGAGCCACCGCTGGATTTGAACCTCCAAGCCCGCGGGCCACAGTCCCGCACTCAACCACTTAGGCTACCGGGGCTCAGCCCCAGAGAAAGTATTTGAGGGTTAGACCTTATTAGTGTATGTATAGTGTTCAAAAGAAATTAAGTACTCTGTGAATGTTATTATTGCTGATGATAATTTTGGAGTTACCACACTAGCTGTTGTCAGGGACCATGGAGATGATTCAGATTCAGAACTGTCCCGTGGGAGAGAGTAGAACTGCCTGGTAGGGTTTTCCTGGCTGTAATCTTTATGAAAGCAGACTGCCAGGCTCTTCTCCCACGGAAACCCGGGGTTGATTAAAAGTACCACTGGTTTGGGTGCCGCCAAGTAGGTTCCACCCCATAGTGACTGTACGCACAACAGAATGAAGCACAGCCCAGTCCTGCACCGTCCGCACAATTGTTCCTGTGCCTGAGCTCACTGCTGGAACCTACTTGATGACACCAGAAACGGCAGAGGAACAAGCAACTTGTAGAATGCAAACGACAAAATACTGCTGCTAGAAACCCGGAGAGACCACCATTAATCAAAGGGTGCTCTGTGTTTTTGGACAGGAAAATCTAATATAGTGAAATTGTCAATATTACTGAACATAATTAAAAATATAATACAGTTCGGGGGGGGGGATGCCAATGTTTTCACTCATACCTGAGGGATTACCAATTGGACCGATATATTTTCTTTTCTTTTATTGTACTATTATCATACCCATTGCCGTCAAATACTATCCTGACTAGTACCAATTTGGATGGGTTTCCAAGACTGTTGATCTCTGTGTAAGCCAATGTTTGTATCTTTCTTTCATAGAGTAGCGGATGGATTCACACTGCCAATCTTTTGGTCAACAGTGATCCTCTTAACTGGGGATTCAACTATCATCACAATTTTAGAAATTGTGAAATCTAGAAATTTTATACGGGCTGCAAGGATGGAGAAAACCAGCTTATCATTGTTTACACAGATTTGGACCAGCCTTGTAGGAATAGAGTGTGCTTTTTTCTATTGTAGCAATGCCCTCACTTCTCCTGGAGTAGCACAATAGGTGTTCTTTGATTCTATCCCATCTCATTCACTCAGTGCAGAACTCCAGACATTTCACTGTGTCTGTTGCTCTTGTGTCATCCCGTTCTAGGCGGTAATGGGAGGTGAGGCTCACCTGGCTGCAATCAGCTATTCCACAGGGAGTATCTCCTCTTCTTCATGGGTTATTTACCCAGAGGAAAGTTGGAAACTGCTGTGGCTAGGGGGGATGAAGACTTTGCAGAGAATCATTAGCATGTTGCAGATCTGCTCTAGCCCTGCAAATGTGCTCTGTGCCAGCAGCATTTACTGAGTGATTTCTCCATGCTAAACTCCATGTAAAGCATTTTCTAAATATCCCATTAAGTCTGAACAGTCCCAGGAAGTTCACATTAACATCCCAAATTTACACATAAGAAACTTGACGCTCTAAGAGATGAAGGATCCAGGATTCAAATTAAGGTTTGGATGAAGAGAATCGCTTACCACCACGTTATGGGAGTGGGGGGTGGGGTGTGTGTGCAGCTTTGTTAACAAATTTGGCACTTGTGTGAGTTTAATATAATTAAACTCAGGGGGGAAAGCCAGGTTCATTGGCAACACGTCTTTGGCCAAAGTGCTAATACAACACTTTTTCAACTCTATGGGGCGTTGCAGAAATACCACATTCATGCTACTTGTGCAGTAGGCATTGGTTTTCTCAAATGGAATAGACAGACGAGACAGCTTGTTGACTGTGCCCTCGACCACAGAAAACCTGCAAGCCATGTGCTCCAAAGAAAGCCCAGATTTCTCAGGAGAAGTTATCTTTTCCAGATTGTACAAACTTTGGATAGCCGAACTTAGTCAGGTTAATGCAGTTTAGTGCAAAGGCAAAGTAGGATGGGAAAGAAAACAAGACTAATGAGCTCCAGCCTTTGATCTCTACCAATCAAGGCATTTCACGAGGTACTTTATGATCATGTCGTGCTCAGTTCCTAATGAAAATGGTTTAAGCATGATTTTACTGGAGAGATCTAAAGGCAGCCATCTAGGGAAGCAAGCCAGATATTAGGTAACTCTAGACCGCTCAGGAAATCAAAACAAAGTTACAGCTCCATTAGCCAAGTGTAATGTTTTTGGAGGGAAAGCAAAAGGGTCCAGGTAGCCAGAAAATGTCCTTGTTTTCATTTTCCCTGGGGAAAATACCAAGTACTTGTATGTTCTGAGTATTCTAATCCTGATCCGTAACTCTTCTTCAGGGAGGGTTCCAAGTCTTTTACCACCTTGCACTCGAATACTTGACTGTTTACCTTATAATAATTTGTCTGTTCATTTTGGCAGTATACTACTTGCCAGATGGACACTCCATTGAGTGTACATGTTCTGGAAGGAAGGGAATGTCTCCCGGGACCTGTCTGATGGGAAACAAAGATGTCTAGTCTATTACTCTACATTTCAATAGCACTTCATATTTGCAAAGGACTTTATCATAATGTTTTATTAGTGATTGCATATAATGGCCAATGAGGGAGATGGTGATGTTTTTACCATGCAAACAAAAATGAGGTCCATGCAGGCTAATCAATTTGCACTAGCCCACACAGAAAGGATTAAACATTCCTGGCTTATAGGTGCAGGTTTCAGAGGTGCACTTACTTTCTGCTTTCACAGA
>PVJH01006321.1:36045-94822 GCA_004026705.1 Nesogale talazaci | reverse complement strand
ATTCTAAACCCCCACCAGGACTATGGTTGATAAGCCCTTTGGCGAGCTTTGAGCAGGAGAGTGAAAGGTCACCGGGGGAGTGATTATCTAACAGCCCCTCGGACCCTGTATGCTTGTTGATGTCGAGAACTGGTGGGAGGCAGCAGAAAGGGCAGAGAGGTGGCCTGCTGTCAGGAGCAGGTGTGGTGAAGCCAAGCCTATTACAACGATGGGAGCCCTCGGCAATGAGGACAGACCTTCTATACTGGTATATTTTCACGGATGTCTCCCTCTCTCTCTCTGCTTGGCGCAGCTGTTCTTCTGCCTGGCGCTTCTGCTCTTGAGCCTGCTGCCTCTTCTGCTCCGCAGCCTCAGCCCGACGCCTCTGCTGTTCTTCCATCTCTGCCTGACGCCTCTGCTGTTCTTCCATCTCTGCCTGATGCCTCTGCTGTTCTTCAATCAGCTCAGCCTGACGCCTCTGCTGTTCTTCAATCAGCTCAGCCTGACGCCTCTGCTGTTCTTCCATCTCTGCCTGACGCCTCTGCTGTTCTTCCATCTCTGCCTGACGCCTCTGCTGTTCTTCAATCAGCTCAGCCTGACGCCTCTGCTGTTCTTCCATCTCTGCCTGACGCCTCCTTTGCGCCTCACTCTCTGCCTGGGCTTGAAAGCTCTCCTGTTCTTGCTCCTGCTCCTGTTCCTCCCCCCTCCACTTCCACTCATTCTCCAGGACTTGTTGTTCCTGCAGCAGCCTCTGGTGGTCCTCGCTTGGCCCTTCTTCTGGCTGCTGAGTCCTCTCTTCCTCCCCTGCTCGGGTTCCTTCCCTGTCGGAAGACTTGGACTCTTCGCCCCAGGTGGTGTCCCAGGTGGCGACGCTGGGGTCCCGTCTGGCCAGAGACATGTTACTGGAATTGAGGACCTTCAGCTCCTATAAGAACAGTGAGAAAAGAAGTTCAGGGGAGAGCTGCTTCTCGCTCCTATTCTATATAAGCAACTGCACATTCACTGCTATTTTAGATGGCATCTATTTGACCTCAATCCCAAAGTCTACCCGAAACCCCAGGGGGTGTGACCACTGAAAGAAGCCCCCCTGGAGTGACTGAGAATGGAACTCAGATGAAAGGTTTTCTTTGGTTCTATTGGTGTGATTACTTGATGTTGTAACAGAGAAACTAGGAGAAAAGGCAAAGCACAATAGCCAAATTCTAACAAATCAGCGCTTACTGTCTTGTTCCATGACCCACGAAAGACGAGCATGTGGCCAAAAGCCACGTCAGGTGAACCAGCTCCCATTTCTCAGCTACTTTCACCACCCAGGTATAGAAGGAGGAAACCAAGAGGCATGACCCCGATCCTACCTCATTCAAGTACTTGGAATTCTCCCTCTCGGCCTCTTGCTTAGCCCTCTGCCACTCCTCTCTCAGTTTCTCCTGCTCGCGTTGATATTTTTCCTGTATGGAAAGATAGGACTTTGATGAACAGATGGATGATGCCAGCAAGTATCTCTTCCCACCAGACGGTGTCTGTAAGAGTTCCTAGGGGGGTGGTCCAGACTCAGACTCGCTGCTATCAAGGCATCGCGGGCTCCTCGTGATGCGAGAGGACAGGGCAGAACTACCCCTGTGGACGTCCCAGACGGCAAGCCCCGCCTTTCTCCCAGACTGGCCGGTGGTTTCGCACCGAAAGCCTTGCCTGCAGTCAGCAACTCCACACTTGACCTCACGGCTACCCTGCATGGTGCAGAGCGTTCCTGCACTCGGGTACTAACTGAGAGACTGGATGGCTGAATCCACCCAAAGGCACTTTGGAAGGAAAACGTGAGCTTAACCTTCCCAAATCAGCCACTGCACACTCTATGGGCACAGTTCTTCCACCCTGATCCCCGACTTCCACTCTGATCGCATCAGTGGGAATCGGCTGCCTGGCAATTGTCACTGTTAAGGTAAGAGGGGAAGCTTGGAAGACAGTCATGTCATTTTCTGTTAGCCCCATGAACATCATATCTTTGTCCCTGAAGTAGAATCGTTTTCACTGAACTAAAAGAAAATATTACAATTGGAATTTGGAAAGGTCCAAAAATATGTAATTAAAAAACAAACCAATAGTAATTACCACTGAAGTGGTGGATAAGCCAGACCAAAGTAAACCTTGACTCTTGTGATGGGTCATTAAAACCTTAAGTTACCTGTGAGGGGGACTGATCTGTGCATCTGCGACAAAGCAAGCAGATCATTACTGACTGTCTCTTCACACATCTGAAACCTCACTCATGAGATAATCCACCACAACCCGCCCCTCCTACGCTCTACAGCCGGGCTGTGACGATGAGGGTCTTGGGGGAGAGGGGATACCTCTGTGAGTCTTAAAAATGCCGGTGCGTGTTTCATCCACGTGGTGCCACAGAATATCTGTGAGCCACCTGGCTTACATACAGCGATTTACACATATGCTTTAAGTTAGGGCCTAACTGCTGGCCGACAGGTCCAAATAAAAGAACTAAAGAAAGCCCAGCTCCCGTCCATCGTCCACAGCAGCCCGCTTCACCTGCAGTAGCCGGTCCTGCTCCTTTTGCCACTTCTCCTGCCGCTTCCGCTCCTCTTCCTGATCCCACGCCCAGCGGCTCGGCGCACTGATGGTGGGCACTGGGAGCTAACGGGTCAGAAGAGAGGACATCATTAAATCGTCCACAGGACCACTTTTGCATATAGAGAGTTCTTTTTAAAAATTTTTAACTTTAGGGGGCAATATACACTTATTCAGAGCCTCCCCATGGGCAGTCGAAGGTCAGTGGTTCTATCCTCCACACTGGGTGGCCCTCTTCCATTATTTCTGCCCATAGTGTCATCATCCTTCATTTCACTTATTTATTGCAAGCACTCAGCTATGCTTTCATTGAATTTTTTTTCCATTTGAACTCACATGGTTGTCCTGTGAGCCTTTGAGGGATGGATTGGTTCGACCTTGCAATTGCTTTCTAAATTTCCCTTGAATATTTTCCAAGAGTGGTTGGTTAAATCCACAGACGTGGGACCTGCAGGTACAGTGCGCTGTCTGTGCATAATTCTTTAGAAGGATGCAAATATTCTTTATCAATTGAGCTGTTCTATTCAATGATGTTCTATTCAATGATGACTTTTAACAATAACCATAGTTTCATAATAACTTTTAATAATGATAATTCATGTGATGATCTGGGTTCAGAGTTTAAAGCTTATTCCAGGCATTAGAATTAAGACCTCAACAGATCCAATGGGTCTGATTTCCACTGATTTTAAGTTCTGTTCTCTGCTTTCCCTTCTCTTGGTCAGGACCCTCTCTTGGATCCATCATCAATAGAGTTTGCTCACGGCAGCCAGCTGAGAACCATTCGGTTCTTCTCTTCAGGTGAGGGGGGAGTTGTTATGTCCTGAACCAAATGTCTATGTCCTGAACCTGGAGAAACGATCAGACACCACACTTTGTTTAAGGAGTGTTGTTGTTATTGCTGGTGGATGCCATTGAGTGTGTTCAGCTCAGAGGGACCCTAGGTCCCACAGAACAAAACACTGCCCAGCCCTCTGCCTTTCTCTAAGGCAGCAGTTCTCAACCTGTGGGTCACCATCGATTTGGGGATCAGACCACCTTTTCACAGGGGTCGCCTAATACATCCTGCATATCAGATATTTATATTACCATTCATAACAGTAGCAAAATTACAGTTATGAAGTAGCAACAAAAATAATTTGGGGGCGGGGGGGAATCACCTTAACATGAAGAACTGTATTAAAGGGTGGCGGCATTAGGAAGATTGAGATCCGCCCGCTCTAAAGAGGGCCCATTACATGATATTTCAAATGGAGTCTTTTCAATTTGAAAGGGTTACTATTTGATTAACTCCTAGGAGGCTTGAAATAATCTATAATCTATAATCTATAAGGAATGTCTCTAGAGAAAACTCCTTCCTGTCAAGTTCTCTTTCTTTGTTCCAAACAAGTGAGTACTACTTACATCGGGAACCACAGAATCGGCACTTCCTGGATTGGCGCAGGCAGGCAAGGAAGGAGAAACGGAAAACAGCGTCAGTCTCAGAATTTCTGTGAAGTAATCCCTATCCGAAAGTTTGCCACTAGCTGTCTCTGCGTCAGCTTATTACATGGGAATTTTTTCTTTTCTTTTTTTAAAGGAGCAATAAGCTTTTGCTCTTGCACTTCATCCATTTGCTCCTCTTCCCTCAAACTTACAGAGGGTAAAAAGTAGATAAACCAGGGTCAACAATCAGATACAAAGCTGCGCCCCTGGGACCTGCAACTTTATTTTTTGTAAACTATACCTATCTACTAATTGGGAGCCAGGATCTCTATCAGAAGATCTTTTAGGGTCCTCTGACTCATAAAATTAATAAGATCTCATAGATTGGCTTCCAGGAGGGGAAAAAGGGGGATTTTAAATGTTACAAATCTCTAGTCCGATTTTTCCTTTTGTTTGCCACCACTCTGTTACAAAGTGACAGGTGCAAGTTGTATTTCCCAGGCCTTCCTGCGGCTCAACTCCTTTCATCATTAAGCCATGGCAGCAAACAGGTCCCAGAAATGGTTCTTAAACCATTATTATTTGAGACACAAATGTCTAAACCTCACATGTTAATGTACAGGCACAGTTTGAATTTTTCTTTTAATCCTTAGGGGCCCACATAATTGTGGCTGCCTGTGCACCGTATTGTGACTCCCCAAAGAGGAGACACACATCAGAGAACACCCTGACACACTGTATTGTTAAATTTTCCTGAAACATCAGCTGTCACCAAATAAATGACTCACACACACCGTGGTGTTTTTAAGAAAATGGCTTTGAAAGGAAGGACGAGGGTTGTCCCTAAAATAGCCTGTTATAGAAAAGTGAGTGCAAATTAGAAACAGTGAAAGCAAGGCTTCATCTTGTGTAAGCATATTAAGTCAGGATCATCCTATTGTTTCACTTAAATTATCATAGAAAATCAAGCATGAAAAAAGAAAAAGGAAACACTCGAAGTACTGACACACATAGGCCTTGTGCATGCACAGCCACACACTATTTACATTTACAGTGAAAAATAACGGCATTAAAATCAGAAACCTGAATACACCAAAGGAAAAATTCCTGGTGATTAACATGAAACACTCAACTCCAGCAATTTTCCGAATATCAGGCAAGCTGTAAACTGTTGAAATCATCTTAAAAGTAAGACACAGTACAATTTCAGATTGCAACAGCACACTGGCTCTAGCCAGACTGTGGCATGTATGACTTTTAAGTTCCTGAGGGTGGAACACAAGAGCGTAAACCGCACAGGAGACAAGCTAGTAGTCACACGTGGAAAGCGCCATGCATAGCACACGAGAGGCAGTCCTGCCCAATGACACTAGCACAGAAGCCTGCAGAATGCCCTGTGCACGATTGCCCTGAAGAGTTTTAATTTGCTTCAAATCCAACGGGGCAATCATTTCAACACTCTAAAATCCATCAACCCAATAGCAGTACATAACTCCGCTATTGACTTGGAATCGTGAGCATTTTTGACAAGCAAAAACCGCCGAATGTTTACATCTGGGCCAATTTTATGCCGATGTGCTAATACACATTTGCTAAGAGGAAGTCAAGTTTACATGAAATTCCTCCTTTCTTCCTGCTAACCAATGGAAAGAAGTATGTGTTCAGTTTAAAAAGGAAAAACAAAAAGAGAAAAACTTGATACAAAAGACACACAGAAGACCCATTACCACAGAGGTAGACCCATGAACTGTAAGAAAACCCCGGTCGCCCTGGGGAAAGAATGGAAATGGGTTACGTTGCTTGGTCGTAAAGACAGCCGATGCATAGTGGCTCAGAGCCCAGCACCACAGACCATGAGGAGGAGGGGAGAGTGGCAACAATTCCATGAAAGTGCATGAATTGTTAACTTAGTCGTTTACCTTGTTCAAAAAATTGTGATCGCCTTTTTAAGTTTTTCAAAGAAATAGGTTCAGATGCTAGTTGAAAAAATACAAAAAACAAAACAAAACAAAAATAAGCAATCAATACCATGTCATTCATTTTTATGATTCACTACTGGATAACTAACTACATGCTGCTTGATACATTTTTTTCTAATATACAGAGCATTATATTATTATGCTTTAATGACAAAACAGATAGCCAGAGAAGATAACAGATGACTTCTAAGCAAACATAGGCACACATTTTTTAGTAGTCTATACCACACTCAATTAGTACCGGGAGCATATGTTTCTACTATTGGGGCATGTAGGCAGGAAGCATCTTTGTTTCGGCGAGACAGAACAATACATCTTTCGTGCTAGATATCACAAAGCTTCAGGGAATCAGAAATGTAACATATGTCAGTTTGGGTTAGCTGATCCAAAGTCTCTTTTAGTACAAGAGAATCACTTGTAAACTAGGAAGGATTTCACAACACTGATGAGTAAGGAACGGAGAAATAAGGGGAAGGTAACAAAATTAATGATAACCAAAGAAAAGGACCCCCGCAAAAAATAAAAATAAGCACTAAACTGTCTTTTGAATAGGACATTTGGCCCTAGTCTGCAAGTCCTTATAAATTGCTAAAAGCAAATGGTGTGAGATCAGATAAAAGGGGGAAAAAAATGTTTCTGATTTCTTCCACAGATCTGTCACAAGGCACAGTACATGATGCCTAAATCTTTATTCATAAAACTCAATCATCACCTGACACAAGGAACAGAGTCTGTCTCTGGGCAACACACTCAGAAGTCAGGCCTGCCTAGGGTTCCATCATTGTTTTAAAATTACTTTGTTGTTTGGGTTTGATCCGCTGGCTCGGCCTGGGTGGCTGGCAGAACGGGACCCAGACGTCTTAGATTTATACCACGAATGGAGCTCGTGTGATATGTGTGTTAAAAATATCCTCTCGAAAGGACTTCAGATAAGTACAATATGGTTGCTTCTGGCAACCAGATGGAAAGAATGGAGGTCCGGGGTTGGTAACAAAAGGGAAGCGCATAACTCGGGTGACCCATGACGTCACATGATAGGAACTCAACAGGCCACTGCACAAACCCAAGCCCACCGTCCTTTGCCTGTGTCTCTTTTCCTGCCCGTGGAGACCCTATCTTTCTAATATATTTTATACACCCAAGGATGACAGCTCCCACTACTGAAGCAGCTCATGTATTGGCGAACAGAAAGAAAAAAAAAAAGAGTAGGAATTCCATAATTCCATGACACAAAATTTCCTTCCATCCTGCTTGTTCCATTACAGATAGGTTCTTATGTGAACACCTATCGCCACCATGGGCCTGTCCCTATGACGTCTCCCTGCCTCCAGGTTTGTCCTGATGATAGCTGGAAAGGGGACTTCATTCACTGCTTCACATTCAAGTGAGAGAGAGTCCCCTTGGCAGCATAGCACCCAGAGAAGGGGATGGCCTCTGAAGACCAGTCTTTGCTATTTGGCTTTGACCCCCCAGAGCTGGGCGTTTCAAAACGTGCAGCCGGCCGCAGCTGCTATTCAATGCTAGGAGGGAGCGCCCTTCCACCTGGCTGTAATTGGATCTGTGTGCTAACCTTTTAGTTTCAACTTGCAGTGGGATCAGTTTGTCTTTCACTCACAGATATTAATGTTTAGAACAGCTGAACCCCAGTGCTATGCTGTGCCTGTTTGAGAAAGAAGAGTTATAATGGTGACGTCTACCTTTTGATTCAAAAGTACTGCTTTCCTCACGAATTCCATTCATTTCTTTGGATTCGGTGTTCTGGAAGAGACAAATAGGGATTAACAATCTTCTCCCCAGTTGGACATTTACACCAAAATCGTGTCTTTCACATGAGTGAAAATAAATATCTTCCAACAAGATGAGATTTGCTTTCTTTCCCTACGATGTTTGTACATTGCTTGTATAGCCTTTCACATGTATTAGAAATTTAAAAACTTTTAATTAGTCTTCAATATTTGTGAAAGGATACATGTGCAGCTGCAGGCAGGGATTTCAGTTTAACTGATCATTAATATTCCAAGAAATATGATGGGTAAAACAAGCACTTGTTCATTTGACTCCCATTATCATTCATCAAAATATTCATTATGGAGGGTCCTGCAGTATTTAAAGCTTCTTATGCAACCTAGCAGGGGCCCCTTTATTAAATAAAAGTGGCGTTCCATGGAGATGATGATATTAAAGGCAACACTAATGTGTCAACTCATGGAAGATTTTAGTTTAATTATTAATCTCAATGACCAATTAAAAAACTAGACAGGAACCATTCCTGTAAGAATGGAATAGTGGGGGAAAACATTGATTTGATTCTTAGATGAATACATTATTATCCCTCTATTTTACAAAGAACTTAAAATGTAATTTGAATGCCATAAAACTCATCTAATGTATAATCATTATTTAATCAATGAATGTAACTATCTCTTAGTCACACCTATGAGGCTCACCATCCAACTCACCTACAAAGAAAGGAACTGAAAATGCCTCATAAAGTCTTAAATGGCACAGAGTCACTCCATGTATTTTAAGCTATAGCCTATAATTTCACAAAAGGACTACTTCACATTCACAGATGAAAATGAGAGAATGGGTATAATTATGAGATTGGTGTATAAAAACTCCAAGATGACATTATGGGATCTTTTGGATTTTATGATAATATATAGTAATCTTACTCTAATTACTGATGAGTCACACTTTATGAAGGAGATTTGGCAGTGACTGCTAGCCCAAAGGTTAGTTGTTCAGTCCACCATCTGGTTCCTTGAAAGAAAGGGGAGGCAGTCTACTTCCTGAACAGAAAGACTGCCTTGGGCCCTTCCACCTGCCCTCTGGAGTCACCATGAGTCACAATCAACCTCCATGGAACTGGTTTGGGTTTTGGTTTGAGCACCTTATGATTTTTGAAAGTGTATTTTAGACTCAAAACTCGGTCAAGTGCCCTTTCTTAGCGATCCATGTTTCAGAGAATGTCAATGCTTTTTCTATACACAATTCCTATCACTACTCGCTCTACACAAAGGATCCCCGCTACTCAAAATATACTTACAGAAAGCTGGAGGCTTTCAGAGAAGTCAGTTGTCAGTGACAAATTTGAAGATTGCTCTGAGTTGTAAATTCCAGAAGTTGTGTCAATCCACTTTGTTTCGGGTGAACCTATAATTTTGGTAGCCATACTGTTGAGATTGAGGGTTTGGTGCCGTGTAAATGGCAGGGACGTTTGGTCTGTGCCCCAGTCTGATTGGCGCATGGAGGCAATGAGCACACACGGATGTGGAAGTGGAAAGAACAAAGTTACTGAGTGCACATGTACAACACACACATCTACAAGACAGGCAAAGCAGGTAGCGTGAGAAAGAAACAGAGAGTGTCGATGTCTTGCCAACAGACCACTTTCCCTACCACACAGGGGTTAAATCGTGTTAGTAATGAAGACTAGCAAACTTACTGAACCGAGCAACAGCTCGACTGGCTAGTACACACTGACACGACCATCCTTTACTAGGACTGGAGAAAGTTCATCTAGCCCCAGTCACCAAAATCATCATCATAATGGCATTCCTGTAGAAAGACCCTCAAGAATCAATATCAAGAATAAGAACCACCACGTTTTTCTCTCACACCAATTACAGTTACGAGGCTGCTGGGACAGTCGAATCAAACTGTAAGGCTTACTATTGAGTGGGGCCACATGATGTCTGCATGCAGATAAAATTACAGCCGGCATCAGGTGGTCCTGGCACTCACCGGCCAGAGCGCTGCTTCAGCCAGTCAGTGATAGAGACCCCAGTAAGTGCGCTAGTCTGCAGGAAGACTCTCTGAGGGGGATATGCAAGGAGCTATGCACGCTTTGTCATAACAGAACCACAAAACACCACACTGTCCAAAACGAAGCCAAACGAACAACAACAACAAAGGTTATGGAAGCAAGGTGTTACACCCGTCTGCCCCAAGACCAGTCCCCCGCGTCGCCAACAGAGACGTTGGCAAAACCTACTCACCGGACTTCCCGTGGCGCCTGACGTCCAAGACCAGCTGCCCTGTCTCCTGCGCGTGAGCCATGGCTTCCTCCCACTCTTTCGTGTCCTTGTATGAAAACTTGGTGTTGTTAACAGAAATAATTTCATCATCTACCAGCAGTTGGGAAAACTCCGCCGGACTGCCTAAAGGGTGCAAAAGCAAATGAAAGCACCCGCTTCTCTGGGTGCCCGCTTCCTTGCACGGAGGAAAGATGGATGGCAATGAGTCATTGTGTAGTCTATTTCAGGTGCCAGTAGAGGAGATCCGTGGCAGGGTTTTTAAGCAAGTTCATCCAGACTTGAGTGTGTACACAACACTCAGCTCCCATGGATGCTCATCTGCACAGTCCAATTCATGGAGCGCCTTCCTAAGACAAGGAAATACCTTACCTTTCTCTAAACGTAAAAATATAGTTTTAGAATTCTTTCATGTGATAGAATAGAGTGCTTTAATTAACCTTCCAGATCGACAATTACTGTGGAATGGAGAAGAAACCAAGTGCTCTTAAAACTGCTTGGAAAATAAATAAATAGATGATAGATAGATAGATAAAAAAATTAAAAAAAAAAACCCTGCTTGACATGACTGTTCTCACAAAGTACCACCATCTCATTAAAGCCACTTTGAAATGTAAAAGGGATAATTAATCATTGTGTGCATGAAAATTCACGTACCTAGATATGAAAGCGGGGAAACCCCACTCCCCTGAAACATAACATCTGTCCTTTGCACTGTAGGCCTTGTGGTCAGATTTGTCAAGAGTTCTCTGGCTTGATGAGCAGTAACTTTGGACATGTGAGGAAAAGTCCTTTAGCAAAAACCCCCACGCATCCTGAAACGCCTTCAGCAATAGAACGATTAGCAAGCTCAAAAACATCTCCTCAAAAATGATTAAAAGCCTCGATGCTTTTATTAGAAGGCTCCAAAACATCAACAGCACATTTATACCCCCAAATGCAGGGCTGCGTGTGGAAAATTCCTCCCGGAGCTCTTTGAAGCACTACTCGTTATTTGTCCCACTTCCAAAGATTAAGCCTGGAACACGTTATCAAATCCTCAAAATGCCAGAAAATGAAGCCTTAGAGATGAAAGTGGATATGGCGAGGAGAAGGTACAGCTAAGGCCCACGTCACCCTCTCAGTATGAAAGTCTTCATCACCTCACCTTACACACACAAACACACACACTGCACCGGTAGAAAATGACCCCCTTCCCGGGGGCTTGGTCCACACACACCTCAAGATATTAACACCAAGGGAGAAGAGAATTCAGCAGAGCGAAAGCTAAGAGTTACCTGCTTCAACTGATGCTACGAAGATCCCGGAAAGGTTCCATTTTACCGTAAACCCAAAGTCAAGGCTGTTCCCAGGCGTCTGGTTTATGCTGATTCTCATATCGCTGAACTGATCCTGAAAACAAAACATGAAACGGTGGGATCAGGTGTCACTGGCACCCACAGGGAGGAAAGTCTATCCACAAAAGAAGGGCAGCTGCCTGCAAGGTCCCCTGGAAATGCTGTCAGGCGCTTCATCCCCTTCTTCCATCAGTGAGCAGAAGTGTCCACTTGGAGAAAGAACAGAGTTCAATTCTTTGTTGATAATGAGGAAACACTTCATGCCCATAGAAGTTTATCCTCCCATAAATATGGTGAGTCATTCTGGCCATCGAGAAAGCAGAGACTCAAACCACCACACTGCAACCGGGGGTCCTTTGTCCCTGATCCAAGAAGGCTGTGGAGTGCTTGAATTCATCGATTTAAGGAAACAATCCAGGATAGGTAAATCTAGGGAGATGGTAACTGGATCAATGGTTCCTTGGGGACACAGCAGGGGAAGTTGGGGGAAATGGGGTGCTGATAACAATAAGCACAAAACAGAGGAAAATGTTCTAAAACAGATTGTGTACAACTCTTCTAAACACATTGAGGACAGATCCCGAGTTTACTCGTGTTTATGGTTTAATGCCACAAAGCATCCATTTATAGTTTAATGCAAATTAAAAAAAAAAAAGGCTAACAACCGAAACACTTGGTAAGTTAGTAAAAAAATATCCAGTCTTCAATGTGCTCATATGACTGAACTCTTGAATGGTATGCTATGTGGATAATATGACAACGAAACTTTTAAAATAAATAATGCCGCCAGGCTTGAAAACACACACACACAACTGTATGCAACTTTTAATATATTTAGTGGAGTACTTCCAGGTACTGCTGAGACCTAGGAGTGGCTCAGTGGGTTAAGCATCTGGGCTGGCAGCTGAAATATTGCGGTTCTAACATAGCAGCCATTCTGAGGAAGAGAGATGAGGCTGTCCACACCCATGAAAATGTGCCGTCTCAGACACCCTCTGCCCAGTAGGGTCCCCGTGACACAGCATGGACTAGGCGCCTGTGGTGGGGTCAGAAAGATCATTCCATAACAAGTTGTGCTGATCTAGGTCTGGTGCCACCACACATCCACCCCCACCCCTACCCCCGCATGCTCATACTGCCACCGGGTCCAGCCCCACTCACAGGGACAGGGCAGAACTGCCCTTGCGGGTTTCTGAGACGAACTCTTTTTGGGAGCAGAAAGCCCCAGCTTTCCCCCACGGAGCAGCTGCTGCTTGTGAACTGCTGGCCTTAAGGATCACAGTCCAATAGGTAACCACTTTGCCACCAGGCTCCTCCCATCCCCGGGGGGGGGCATCGAGAATTGGACCAAGCATTTCTGCTTGCCCCGCTGCGCTGTGGGGACCCAGGTGTTGGGGCATAGGCGAGTGCTGCCAAATGAGAGTGTTCCCCAGTGAGAAACCCACCCCTAAGACACCTACAGGAATTCCGGTGAGGCATGCTGCGAGAAACAAATACCAGGGGGCCAACCACAGGACAGAAGGGGGGTAGGGGGGATGAAGAAAGAGTCCCTTATCCACAAACACTGGCAAATGTAGGCTTCCCTAACAACAGCTTCCTGGACGGAGAGGAGAAATCTACTGCCAGTTCCCTCCTTGAACGGCCCAGCAACAGCTTTTTGGATGTTAACCACCCTCTCCCTTCAACCATTTTCCAAACCAGGTGCCTGAAGGTCTGCATGCCCCTCTGCCTATGGAACTGTGCGTCCTCCTTCCTGGGTTACAGATTCATGTGGCGTGTTCAGGTAAGCAACACCCAGGGCTCTGAACACGCAGGAGTTCCCCCCGACGTGTGCTCATCAAGACTTCGAACGCATTCACCAACAAAACACGTGCCCTTACCCACCCCACCATGGGAAGCCTCGCTTCTTCTTAAATGTGCTTTATTTTCCAAATAAAGACCCAAACCGACTCCACTTTACTGTGGCAGTCAGACTCAAATCTAGGAGCAACTGGGCAACTCGGAAAGCTTCCTGCCTGTTTTCCCAATGACAGAGCCGCTTTGAAAGGCCAGCGGAATGGTCCTGAGATCCCTTAGGCTGGTCTGTAAGGGCTAGATGGAAGAGGCGCAGTGTTATGAATATGTGGAGTTCGGTGCTATAGCACTCTCAATGCATCCACACACTTAGCAGATGTGGATGGAGTCTCCGCTCTGGGTGGGGCCTGACCAGGAACTAACCCTGCCGTTGGAAACTGGAGCCCACTCACTGGTGCCGTGGAAGAAAGTCCTGGCAGCTGCTTCCATAAAGAGATGGAAACTGATACATTCTTGGGGAGCAGCCAGCACATGAAACTCCTAACTGACAGGGAGTTGCTTAAAGGAGGAAAAAAAAAAAAGATGGGGGCGGGGAGTGTGGGAGTTTATGGTCACTGTAGAAATGGCCCTACCAGAAAGTCTTCTCGTAAAGGAGCTTCAAAGGAGAAACCAGAGGAAGGCGCTCAGACCACCCCTCTCCCCCATTAATAGTCGGTCTGGTGAAGGACTGATCCGAAAATATAATAAACTCCGCTGCTAAGAATAGCAAAACATACTGCTTCAGTCCATTCCTTCACCCAAACCACCAAACACTTAAATTAGTAATGGCTGGAAAAGTGGTGGTCATTTCCCCCACTCTGACCAAAAGGAAAAAAAAAGGGAGAGAGGCAAGAACATCCGTCTTGAAAAACCAATCAAAACGCAAAACCTACAGCTGTTTGAGGACAGAACGATAAATGATGGGTTTGATATTCAAGACACTAATTGAGGTTTACCTTTTTTTTTTTAAGCTTGAACAAGAAAAGATCAGATGGAGTTTTAATAAACCGTCTCAAACTCCATAAAGAATACTTTGTGGGAGATGGCAAGGGAACCTTATCCTTTTCTACCATAAATAGGATAAAAGCGAATGAGTTTAAACCACCGAAGGAGCAGTTGCACGATGATATTAGACCCAAAGAATACCATGAAGGGCTACCATGGCCTCAGGAATCAAGAAATCCCTATGTGAATGTGTCCAAGAGCAGGAACTGGGAACCGCCCGCCCATCTGAAGTGATGAGGAAGGGTCAGCCCCCTGCAACTACAGCCTAGTAGGACTGTGTGAAGACAAAGACCGCGGGACTCTATGGTGTGCAATTACAGCTCCGTATCCGTCAACAGGATGCCTGGTGGTGCAGTGGTAAAGTGTTCAACAATCAACCAAAAGGTCCCCAGTTGGAAGGGCCAGCCTCTCTGTGGGTGTGAGGTTGTGGCAGTCTGCCTCTGTACAGATTACAGCCATAGAGAGTGTACAGGATAACCCTGGGCTTCTCGGGTTGTTATGAGTTCACATGGACTTGGTGGCCGTGGATTGGGGGTTAGGTTTGGCATCAGTCGACTTTAGGTGTGATCCCAAGGCTGCCAGATGTCCAAGCTCTGTGTTTTCAAACCCTGCTTTTAAATAAGACCTTCCGCAATTTCAATAAGTCCTTCTCCACATTTAAGGGGTAACAAAAAGCTTTATATCAAGAAGTAATTTTAAAAAAAAGAAGTAATTATACATCCAGAAAGCATCCCAGCCAACTCAAGTCCATAAGTCCAATACTTGTCCGTAAGTCCCTCTTGAGAATCACACAGCCACATGTAATGATGCAGAAGGCAGGAAGATCACTGGCCAGGGGTGACAAAGTCATCTGGCTCCACTGACCTCTAGCAGCAATCAGCGTCAGCCAGAAGAAAGGTGAAGGCCGAGAGAGAGACCACGCCCACAAGGAGGCATCACTAGGCTATGACCTCATTGACAGGTTGAATATTATGCCTACACTTTTATGTATCTTCAAGTCGACATGAAATTATATAACTACCAGAGGGAGTATCCCAGAAAGAATCAGGGGGTGTGGGGTGCTGGGGTAAGGGCGAGATTCCAACCCAGAGAGCTGGTTAGATCATGCCACTGGATTTGTTTCTCTAGTCAGCCCCACCGAACACATCTTTCCACCCCCACCCTCACCTAACTACTCTGCAGCCCAACTCCCCCCAATGGCCCCCATTCCAGCCCACATCCTCTGCCGTACATGAGCTAACTAAAGTACTATCAAGTCCCTGGTTCACAAACCCACCTTGAACTACCCACCCCAGCCTTTCCATGCTCCCTCCTTTTAATTCAGATTGTAACTTCCCCCGATACTAACTCAGTCACCTCCTAACGGGCCCACCTAATTCCAGGACTTCTCTTCCTCAGTTTTCCAAAGAGCCATCAGAATTTTAGTAATGGAACATATAGGTCACTGTCTTGCACCTCAGTTAATGATCGCTGGCAATACCTTACTGCCTACTGGGCAGAGGTTTGGTTTTCTTTTTTATCACATTAGGGTTTGTTTTTTTTTTGAGGGGGGTGCTACTTTTTTAAAAATCATTCTATTGTGGATTTTTTTTCTTTTCTTTTTTTAAAGGCATCACTGCCCTCTGGTGGAAGTGGGAGGCCCAGCCTTGCTCATGGAGAGCTGCTGCTGGATTTGAACTGCCAAGCCAGTGAGCTACAGTCCTGCACTCAACCACTATGCCACCGGGGCTCAGCCCAAGAAGAAAGCATCGTGTGTGTGTGTGTGTGTGTGTGTGTGTGTGTGTGTGTGTGTGAGATCACTGCCCTGGTGGGAGTAGGAAGCCCAGCCTTGCTCCTGGAAAGCTGCTGCTGGATTTGAACCGTCAACCCTGTGGGCCACAGTCCTGCACACAACCACTATGCCAACAGGGCTCAGCTGATTATGGATTCTTATAGCTCTTATAACATTCCATCCATCAAATGTTTCTAGTATATTTGTACATATGTTGGCATCACCATTTTCTAAACATTTACTTTCATTTTGAGCCCTTGGTACCAGCTCCTACCCCTCCACACTCGTGACCCCTTGATAAGTTATACACTATAATGTCTTCATGTCTTACACTGACCAATGTCTCTCTTCACCCATGTTTCTGTGGTTCATACTCCTGGAGGGACAGGGATTATGTGTCAATCATTGTGATTAGTTACCCCTTCCTCCCCTCCTCCCTCCAACTTTCTCCCTACCCTCCTGTTATAGGTACTCCCAATTCTGTCCCTGAGTGATTCAACTGACCTGGATTCCGCATGTCATGAGATCTTACCTGTACCAGTGTACATGCAGCATTGGGCTCAAGATAGTGAGTAAGCCTCAAAGCATCAGAGGCATGTTGTGGGTTTCATTGATGCTATACTGCACCCTGGTTGACTCATCCCTTCCTTGTGATCTTTCTGTGAGGGGAAGTCCTATTTTTGTACAGATGGGCTTGAGGGCTCTGCTCCAGCCTCTCTCATTCTCAAGAATGCTTTTTGTTTGTTCGTGGTCATTAGGCCTGCTACCTGATTCCGTCAAGACCTCATGATGGCACATCTTCCATGTGGGCTAGTTGCTTCTCTGTTATATGGCTGCTTATTTAACTTTAAGCCGTTAGGACTCCAGACACTATTATCGATTGAGAGCCGGGCACCATCAGCTTTCTTCACCACATTTACTTATCCACTCATTTTGTCATCAGCAATTGTGTTGGGAGGGTAGGCATCACAGAATGCCGGGTTGTTAAACAAAGTGTCCTTGTGATGAGGGAGGGCTTGAGCATTAAGTCCGTCCACTTCCTCAATGTGTTGTCATATAAACACATGTATGTAGGCTCATAACCTCTATTTTTATGTACACCTCTATCCATAGCTTTGCTTCCTAGATCTTTCCTCTTGTTTGCTTTTACCTTCCCCCTGCTCCAACCATCTCACTCACCCTCCCTCTGCCTCTTAGCAATTCCTCTCGGCTAGAACGCTGTTGCTCCACCACCACCAGAATCTCCACATGCTATTGTGCTATTGTGTTTAACCCCTTAACCCCCTAGTTGTTCCCTGTCTATGGCACTATTTGCTCACTGCTCTTTCCCCCACTTCCTCCTCCTCAGTAGGTTTTTAAATGTGACATTTTCAGGAGAAGATTAAGTTCTGAAATGTTTCAATAAATCTATGCCTTACCTAGAACACAACTTTAAGAATGATTTCATCTTTATGGAAAAGACAGTCCCTACTGACTCTTGACTTTCCCCAAATGCTGAAAAGTTAAAAGTCAGTCAACATCCAGTGATTTAGTGATACAGGTAAGGCGGGTCTCAATTTGAACATGTAATATATTTCAAAAGGATTTATGAGAAAAGAAATGAGAGTTAGGGCCTCATCATTTAATCAGCCTGAAGGCAAGTTATGTAACCTTCCAGTCTCGAGTCTTAATGGGTCCACAACAAGGACAACACTACCTGCTTTGCAAGGTTGTTGAAAGGATTAAGCGCAGCATTAAGATGCCAAGGTACATGGTTGATGCCCAGCAATTATCTTCTTTTCCCATGAAAATAATGCTGTACATGCTGGGTCAGCAGCTTCTAGATCAGCTGAGCAAAATATAATTTAACTCTTGCATGCTTAGCTCTTTGAACTCAATCAGCTGCAGAAGGACAGAACAAGCGAGGCCATCAGTGGAGAAAAGAATGGCAGCCACATCCACTGGGCAACTGGGAGCAGCATGAAAGACTTTAGGTATCAACCTACAGACAGTCTTCTCGGGGGGTCTCCTCTTGCCTTAGGGTCACTCGCGAAATTCCCAGGACTGCTGGGATTGGCAAGGAAAGAAGGAAATAGAAGAAACAAAAACCACAAGGCAAGGGGGGAGAAAGAAAAAAGGGGAAAAAGAGGAACACCACCACAAGCTCAGCCCAAGGTGGAAGATGGAAAGGAAATCCCTGCGGAATGGACGGGGAAGGACTTTAGGTCAGGCCACGTCATGGTCCCGGCTATGTTATGGCCTCAAACACCTCATCACTCCATTGATGCGAGAGGCTCCTAACAAATCTGTTCCTCCAGACTTGGCCTAGTGAAAATTAGCACCCCACCCCCACCCTGCAGCAAACGCAGTGCTAGCATTCCTAAAGCATCCCTTACTCTCATGACACCCAACTTCAAAGACCCTTTGAGGACACTCAGGCTGGATGGCTGGCGTTCGTGTGCTCAGTCTCATGGTCTAGGCTTTGGTTGTAATTCAAGTCAGCGAAAACGCCACTGGCTCTGCGTACCCCTGCCGAGGGAGCGAAGAAGTCTGGTAACGAGCAAGCACGTGAGCAAAATGGAACAAGGAAGAATTCCGTGTGAGAGACCTCGGAGGGATAAAGGTTAAATTCCAGCAGGGTGTGGAGTGGCAGTGGTGGTGGTGATTCATGAAGAATGTGGTCCCTCCTGGGCTTGGAAGGAATGGAAGGATTTCAAAAAGAAGGCCCGGATGAAATGGATATTTCCTAATGGGGCAGCAATCAGAACGGAGGTCGAGACATGATGTGTTTAAGGGTAAGCAAGCAGTCCCCTGGGAATGCATGCTCCCTTCCTCTCTTCCTCCAAAGGGCTCGCAGGGTGGTTATGTAAGCAATCTTGAGAGGGACTGCTTAGTTTCAAGTCCTGGCGTCACCATTACGTAGCCGTTAGCACTTTGGATAAGTAACAGAGTAATATAATCACTCCATGCCTCAATTTTCACAACTATAAGATTGGGCTCATCACGCTAATGCTGATTTCAGAGCCGCAGTGAGGATGAGCTGAGGGAATTCCAAAGGCTAGGCTTCGGTAATAATACTATATTGAGAACTTAGGCCCAGTCCGGAGGAATCTCAGTGAGTGCTCTGAACTCCATTCACTAGACCCCAGAGTGCCCCTGGGGGAGGCTTTATGGAAGAAATTTTTCAACTATGGCCTGGGATCAGGCTACAGGGCAGCTCTCTAAACTCATTCCATGACAATGGCTTTGGCTTTTGTTTGTTTGTTTGTTTGTTTGTTTCAGCCTGGTGTGACACACAGTTTGAAGCTGGCCTGGTGCAGAAGGTACAAATAAATACGATGAGTTACAGGCCAGGAGCCCTGATGGCACAGGAACTCAGCACTTGACTAGGCACATAAGGTTGGCGGTTCAAAGCCCTCATGAGAGGAAGATCTGGCAGTCTGCTTCCATTTAGATGCCGGTGTTGCACACCCTAGAAACCAGTCCTATATGGTCGCATTCTGAGTCAGAATCAATTTAATAGCAACAGGTATGTATAAGACATGTGCACCAATGAGGGAAAGGGCCTGACTTGTAATAAGAAGGGATAAACCTAAGGGAAGTTCTAGCAGTAGAAAGGGAAGACTTTTAACAGACACAAAAACAAACAAAACAAAACAGAAACTTTTAACCAGTTAAGGGAGAGAGCGAGCCCTCAAGACGATCCACTCATCTGGATGCTTCACCAAGGGTTACCTTCAATGTCAACATTCCCTGAACTAGAAGGAAGAACTTTGAGCAGGATCTTGAGGGAACACTGCACAGAACTGCAGCTCAAGTTCCTCCTTGGGGGGTTGGGGTGGGGGGACCTGAGAGAAGCTGGTCCCCCAGCACAGGAAAACCCAGCTACCTGCTCAAGAGTCCCACGGAGTCCAATGGTTACATAAGCCTCCTGCTGCTTGGCAGAATGCATTTCAAGTTTGGTGAGAGAGGAGCCCAAATATATGAGTGGTGAAACCTGGACGCATGCCATGTGAGTTGAGGCTCTAATTTGGCCACTAAGGGCCAGGAGTAATACTCTCCACCACCCTCAGCCTTAATCCACGGGCACAATTAAGAATGCTGCCAGCCGGAGGGAGGTTCCCTCACCTAGCAAAGGGCACCGTCATGAGGCTGCACTGCTGAATCCGTGGCTCGAAAGGAAGAAGTCAAATACTCAGGCCCATACAACGAGAGACACGCTGCTTCTACTTGTATGACTTCTCCGCTAGGATCTCGGGCTTCCTACCGTGGTTCTTGCCCATTGAAATGTCTGATGCTAGTTTGACATTTTCAGGCTGTAAAAATGAACTGTGCACCTAGTGATTTTTTAGCAAGCTGGAGAAACTGTCCTCGGATAAATGTTTGGAAATGTGCATAAAGACAGCAAGGAAAGAAACCGATCTATGAACCACAATTATTCCCCAACAATGGGCTGACTCAGGATTTTCATTCTGTTCTTTCAAATGCTCTCCATAACAAAGCCCCATCTAATCAAAGGGGTGTAGGGGCCTGAGACCTTTAAGACTTGTCTGCACACATAAAAAACTAATTATAGCAAGGAATGGACTCTATCAAATACACTCTACTGAAAGCCATTTCACTGATCGGGGTGAGGCCTCGTGAAGTACTTGGCTGTTTGCAGGGGAGAGCAGACGTGTTCCAGCAGAGCAAAGAGAAAGTCAGACCACACCAAAGAGCTGCCCAAGTTCCTCTGTGCTAAGGACCTCACGCAACTATGAAGCAGCTTAGTAGGGGTTTTCCTAAAACAGAAAACCGCTTTCTGCTTGTTTGACAATTGAAGACTTCATGGCCGACATGTGAAATACTAAAAAAACACTCATTACTTGGTAATAACTCTCTTAGAAGTCATCTACTGGCGATTTTAAATAAAACCTACGAGGAAAGACGGCAAACACCCACAATCCTTCTTCACTTGGCCACCGCATTATTACGCAAATAAGCATGCCCACTCTTTTTGTTAGCCAACCACTCCGTCCTCAAGGAAGGAATTTTCGTAAGAGTGCTTTACTATTTTTTTAATAACATCATATTAACAACATGGGGGTGGGGTATAGAAGCACTTCCAAAAAATATCTGCAGGGAGCAGTTGGCAAGCAGACATCAACTATGTGTGTTTTCTGGGCGAAAACAGTGCGTATTTTGTTTGGCCTCCAAATGTTAAGGAACACAATTGTCAAATTGTAAACTTCAATACTCCCGTTAAGGAACAAGAAGGGGCCTAACATTCCAGGCATTCTAACGCGTGCATGAGCATTTCAGGTCCACAGCAAGGGAATAAGGAGTCCTGATGTTGCAGTGGGTTGGGTTACACGTTAGGCGGCTAACCATGAAGGTCAGTCGTTTGAAACTACTAGCCACTCCTTGGGAGAAAGACGAGACTTTCTACTCCCGTAGGCAGCAAAAAGACAAAGGAGTGACACAGTGGGTGCAACAATGGGCTTGAGCATAGGAACCATCGTAGGGCGGGCACAAGACCAGACAGTGTTTTCTTGTGTTGGGCACTTGGTCTTGAAGGGTTGTACTGCTTCATTGGTACCCAGCTACAACTCCTGTCAAGAGTGCCCGTCTCGGAGGCCCACAGGGACAGTTCTACCGTCTTTTAGGGTGACTCTGTGTTGGAATTGACTTGATTGCAGTCAGGGTTTTTGAGATGCAGAGTCTCTGTTCGTACATTCCACAAGTGTCATTTACACCCATACGCTCAGAATTGGAAGAAACCCACTTCTTCAATGATCTATTAAAACTGCTGAGCCCTGGTGTTCAAATCCAGCAGCAGCTCTCCAGGAGCAAAGCTGGGCTTCCTACTCCCACCAGGGCAGTGATGGAAGAAAAAAAAAAGATCTATTAAAACTAAAATGCACTGTCATTTTTAGCCTCATCTCTCTAGACCCCCATATGGTGGGAAGTTAGGAACGTGGTCTGCAGAGGTAAATGCTGATCTTTCTGAGCAATTGTTGACAAAGAGCCTCCCCAAACTCACCTGTACTCTTGAGACCTCTCCTTGTGAAGAGCTCTGGCTTGCTCCAGATTCAGACACGAAGTCAAGGCCAGAGGTTGAAGACAGCTGGACTTTAGAAGAGGTTCTCTGATCCAGGGAGAGCGAGGAGGTGGGGGAGGAGGGTGTGGGAGAGGGCGCTCTCCCCTCTGCCTCCGTCTCGCTCTGCACACTGACAGGCAACTGGCTGGCCTCCGGCTTTGGAGCAGAGGCATTCTGAGTTCTCTTCAGGTTTCCTGCATTTCCATTGTACTTCCAAGAATCATCCATCTAGATAGGAAATATCATTTTCAGTGTGATATTCTATTAGTTTCTTTCCTAATTACAAACGATATCTACTACCTACATTTTGGGGGTAAGTCATAAAAGTAACACATACCTCCCACAGCAAAGTACAATCAATGGCTCACAGACTGGAGAGAATATTTCACACACCCAAAACCACTGCCTGCCTGTGGATCCCACTCTTAGGGACCTTCCTCAAGCAGAGGGTTTGGGGCAAGAGTTTGGGGGATTCCAAGTCTTTACAGGAACTGAAAGCCTCATCTTTCCCTCTTGAAATGGCTAGTGCCCTCAAACCACTGACCTCGTGGTTCGGAGTCATAAGCTAACTGGTGTTACAGAAGAATTACTGATTTTACAAAAGATGTATTATATATAGGCCTCCGGAACTTGCTTTGTGTATTTTATAATGGATCTAAATATGACTACTCCAGGTGAGTAGCTAAAACTCCTCACTACTCTTTTTAATGAAAAGATATTCCATTTATTCATTTGCTGGGCAATGTTGTTTAAACTTCTCTGTAACTTCCAAATATATGGCAACAATCTGTCATACAGTTGTACAATTCAAACATTTATAGTTCAGATTCCCAAAAGAGGGGTCAGAGGCCATGAATATCAATTCTCCACAAATAAAACAATTCTCACTGCCAAAGCAATGTACAAAAGTTGCTTGTGTCACTTTATCCTTATATTTTCTCTCAGCCATTTAAACTCCCTCTCCTTTGAAGTGGCCACCATCTTCATCCATCTTTCTAGTGTCTATATTTCTTCACTGAGTTATGAGAATATTAACCCTTGAGCTATGTCAATACATTGTACTAATGTTTTTCTAAGTCTGTAATACTATCTTTTATGTATGTGAATAATGCCTGTTATAGATGCCTGCTTACTTTTTAATTAAATTAATCCTTTTATTGGGAGACTCTTACAAATCTTATAACAATCCATCAATCAATAGCATTAAACACACCTGTACATCTATAGCCATCAACATTTCCAAAACATTCTCTTTTTACTTGAGCCCGTAGTATCAGCTCCTCTTTTTACGAACCCCTCCCCACCTTCATGAATCTTTGACCGATTATATATCATTACTGTTACTTCATTTCTTACACTGTCTGTTGTCTCCATTTCACCCACCTCTCTGTTATTCGTCCCCACCTTGCACAGGGGGGTAGGATAATGTCATTTACTTTTTATGCTGTCAAATATGTCTGTATTTTCTTCACCGTCAAGGTTTCCTGGTTAGTTCAGGCTGCCTTCCCTGCCTGATAATCTGTTTTTCATGACAGTATCTCTCTTTTAGATTCTGGGTCTAAAGGAAATGTGATCACTGATTCTTTAAAAAGACTATGTTGTTCTCTTACACACACATCACATTCCCTCATTGGGGGCGCCACTTCATGCTCTGGGCAAATACCTCAATGTACTCTCACTCACTCACTCAGCCACTTACTCCCTCCATTCCCCCTCCCTCCCTCACTGCCAGCAAAGCAGTTCGGACTCACAGCAGCCCTCTAGATTGGCAGAACTGCCCCTTTGCATTTCTGAGACTCAACTCTTTATGGGAGTAGAAAGCCTCACCTTTCTCCCACAGGGTGGCTGGGGGTTTTGAACCCAGTATGCCTCCAAAGTTCCTTGCCCTCTCAAAATTTCCAAATACAACAGAAATACGGCAAACTCCAAAACCGAGCTCACTGCCACCCAGTTGATCCCAATTCCTGGTCCCTTCCCTCTGGGTGTCTGAGCCAGTTCGTCTTTACTGGTCCAGAAACCTGCCTCTTTCTCTCAGAGAGCTGCTCGTGGTCTCAAACTGCTGACTTGTGGTTAGCAAACTTCAATGCATAATCCACTATACGCCATGGCTTGGCTTCAAAAAGCATGTGTGTGTGTGAGGGGGGGGAGAGCCCATTATCTCTTCATTCCTTTTCACACAAGCTTCTTGAAGGCCCTCATACAGACATTTGAACACTGTCATGATAAGAAATTCGGGGGCTGAGCCCTGGTGGCGTAGCGGTGGAGTGTGGGACTGCGGCCCACTGGCTTGGCGGTTCAAATCCAGCAGCAGCTCTCCAGGAGCAAGGCTGGGCCTCCCACTCCCACCAGAGGGCAGTGAGTCCAAAAACATAAAATAAGAAGAAATTTGGCAAGATGGAAAGTCACATTAGCACTTTGAAATACTTAAGACTCAGCTATATGAAAACGCTTCCTTTTTTAGGTCAAAAAAAAATATTGGCTACTGGAACTTCCTCACTCCTATAGTTTACAAAAGTTCTTAGTTGAGAAAATAAGGTAGCAAAGAGAATACATGGGTTGCCTTAGAAGGCCCCGCACGCTGAAAACAACAGCAAACACTCACAGAATTTCAGGTACCTTCAGTTCCACATCCTTCTAATGTAAGCATGAAATGTCTACTGGCTTTCAATAGATGTCCATGCCATTGCTTCTCTTAGGGATATGCAATATTGCGAGTGAGGCTAAACCAAGCTACTGTAGAAGTTGATACACACACACACACACACACACACGAATGGGGAACACGTCTACCGTGTAGGATCTTGGGAGTGATGAGATTCCTCTTGAGTGGACGCCAAAAGGTCTCGGCGTGACCACAGATGTTAACCTAGCTGTGTCGGCTTTCTGGGAACTTCTGGGGAGAGAAGCTGAAACCCGAGGCGTCTCCATTTGTCTACTCAGTGAATGCAGAGAAGACAGAGCGTCTGCGTGTTGTTCTTCTGTAGGACTTTTGGAAGGAAGTGGGATTTCTACTGTCAGAGTGTCCTCTCTTTTTGCCAAGGTCGTAGAATCTTCTTTAGGCATTGCGGTAGGGTACGTTGTCTCCTTCTCTTCCACTCTCTCCCTCTGGAAACTTGCGTCTGGCCGTGTCAATGGAGCGGGCAGATTTTCTTCATTCAAAATATCATCAAATGAATGCATCCTCCTCCTGGGTGCAGCTGCTCTCTGCTGATCACTGGTCAATGTTTGACTCCGGTACTCCCTTTACAAAATGAAACACCCCACAGAGTATTAGTCGTTGGACCCCACAGGGGAGACAGGGAGGTCATTCTGCTAATGAACGCACAGACCAGACTAGCAATGAAAAGTCTATCAACTACTAACCTCACAGAAGAATCGATACAAAGGAACAACATGTGAGGATACCTATCCATATAATTGCCTCTTCATGTCACAAGAATGGAGGATGGGAAGAACTTGACTGTGGTTAACAGAGAGGCTTACAAGTACTTCACAGTGGTATCCTTTTGATCTTTATGAAGATGATGATATTAAGAAATAATCCCCAAAATATGATCCACAAGTATATGACTCTTACAGAATTAAAACACCATAAGTATAACACATTTTCTGACAACCAGTATGAACTCAGTAGTTTTGTGGCCCCTAACAGCCCTGTGACTTACCCATCCTCTCTGTGTCCCTACACACACACACACACACACACACACACACACACACACACCCTGTAGACTATTGTGCTCTTGGTGTGATAAAATAAATGGACCCCAAACTCAAGCTTCTGTTAAAGTCAGGTTAGTGAACTGCTCTGTAAACCACCAACCAATTCACAATAACAAGCTTAAAGTTGGGGGGGGGGGACAGAAATCAAGTTAGTACAGTAAAGAATTTACATTGAAAATTCTGGCTGATGAAAAGTTACTGTTCACATTTAGAGAGAAGGCGCATCTCTAACACTGAGTGGGGTCTGCTTGCCCCACAGGCTGCCTGTGATGCGTTTACATGAATAACCCTGTGTTTACCATTGGCGTGTGATGTACAAAGAGGTTTGGTTTAGTTTCACCTGACAGACCATTTCCTGTCAGGAACTATGCTTCACGCTTATATTTGCCTTTTCGCTGGCCTGGTAAATATTCGAGGACCTTCAATAGTAACTGCTTTACAGGGAAAGCTTGAATTGAATTTTTATCCTGTGATTTGCAATGCAAAAAAGAAAAAAGACTGCAGACATACGCTTATATAGACTTCCTTTAAAATATCACTTGAGTTGCCCCCATAAAATATCAACGAGGATTATGCTTGATTTTTCTACAACCGAGTTAAACTTGGGAGCTGCCTCCATTAGGTGATAGTGCTCCTACATTCACTTTCATGGTAGGAGTGGGGTGAGGTGGGGGGAGGGCGCATTAAGTTTATCTCCAGCACCACATCCAGCTAAGACCTGCTGTGAATGAGAGGCCGATCCAAGCCACGGTTGTTTTGTTTCTTTCACTGCCGAGCAGCAGGATGGGGAACATTTCCTTGTCTGTTTGGTGAAGGTTAAATTATCAGAGAACAGGGCTGAGCCCCGGTGGCGTAGTGGTTGTGCGCGGGACTGCGGCCCACTGGGACAGAGGTTCAATTCCAGCAGTGGGGCTGGACCTCCTACTCCCACCACCGGAGAGCAGTGATGTCCCCCCCCAAAAAAAAAAATTATCAGAGAACAGAAAGCTCCCTGCACTGATACAGAGGGGCATCTCTAAGGCCATTCTGAGCACCCCCACCCCTCCCCGGCCACTGCGGAGCTGGGACTCCGCTCTTACCTGTCCTGCAGCATTTCCTTAAAGGTCTTAGAGCTTCTCTCCGACTTCTCAAGCGCCTGCTTTTCAATTTCTTCCCTCTCCTCTTTCTTCTTCTGCAGATCTGAAGTGTAGCTTTTTCGACGGTCTTTCCATTTCGCAAGGTCCTGTTTGGAAAAAAGAGTCACACCATCAGCACAGGCATGCCTGAGTTTCTATAACCCCTCTCTAGTGGCGAGAGAGGGACGGGTGTCCCATTACATCGCTCAAAGTATTTGCTTCAGCTTGATGCCAAGGTGCCCCAATTTTGCTTTTTATAGCCTGTGTTTCTGGACTAAGCCTTTATCTCCTGTGTCTGTCTGAAAAACCTGACCTAGTAAGACAGACCCCGTTTGTGTGTTCCCAGAAAGCATTTGTCTGGGTGCCCGTTTCACGAGGAATGTTAAATGCTTGTAATTAGGCGCCAGGTCAGCAGGAGCAGTCACTGCTTCCACTTCTCTTTCCCCTTCCTCCCCAAATCTGGCTGCTATGTGAACGGCATGATTCACGAATAAAATCAACACAGAAATGTGATTGTCAGAGCAGAACAAAGGTAGAGACTTTCCCTATGGAGCTTGGTCCCCACACGGAGGCAAGACTCAAAGCTGGGCCCTAGAGAGTATACCTCTAGGACAGAATTCCAATTCAGCTGTGCAGAGAGGGAGAGGGTGATCAAACAAGTCCAGTTTTCAGGGACATAGGATTCTATGTCCATGAAAACACAGACGTCCCAGTGCTCCTGTCTCCATGGAAGGAACTGTGTGCCAGGGTTGGGTGGTGGTGAGCATCTAACCAAAGAACAAAGCTGCATCCCAAGGCCTCAACCTGGCCCTCACCCAAAAGGCGTACAAAATCCATTTGGGAAATGTGCTGCAGAGGCTGAGAGGGCCAGTATGAATTGCTTCCAGGCTGGCGATAGGGGCCTGCTCCCCAAAAGGCAGGGGTGGGGAGGTGGAATGCCTTTCGTCCCACGGAGTCACCAGCCTACCATTAACCTAGAGGATAGCCTGTCAAGACTTGCTAATTCCATCTCCAAATATTCACCATGTGTTTGGGGCAATGACATTAAATCAAGGATGTTTGACACTTAAATTGACTTCCCAATTAAAAGGAACACTGGAATGCAGAAATGCAGCCAAGGCATTGGCCCAATGAATTTGGAAAGTAAAGACTGACCTCCTCCAGCCCCCTTGCTCATGCTACCACTTCACTCCTCTAACCACCAGGCTGCCCCTGAAGCATCTCTGGGCTTGCTCTTTCTTAGCTCAGCGACTGTCTTTCTTTACAATCCTTTGGTTTACTGAAACTGTCAAAATGAAAGGTAATGTCTTTCTCCTCCACAGAGACATCTGGGTAAATATCAGTTCTGCTATGAGTACTTCCCATTTCGATTCACATTGGATAATCACTCATCAGCCTATGGAGCATGCAGGAGTAGACTTCCTATTTCTTCCCCAAATACCTTCCATTCACTCTTCAGAAACCTTTTCTTCTCTCCTTGCTAATTCTGGGCTCCTCTTCTGTACAAAACCTTGCACATTCTCTCCCTCTCTCTCTTTTCTTTCTCAAGCAAAACAGACAGCCATGCCCCCAATTCAACAGCCACACTAATCTAAAGCATTAAGTCTATGGCCCAAAACCCTTTTCCTACCTTTCAGAGTTCACAGACAATACCAGAGGGAAGAAAAGACCTACTACTATCACATGTGATCCGTAGGCTTTGAAAATGGGTCAAGGAAGAGGCTCAGAAAGCTTTACAATTCATTCCAATGAAGTTGGTCGCATGATTCTACCAGGGTGTTAAAACGGGATGATCGAACGTCATTAACAGCAGCATTAGCAACAATCACCAGGCAACTCTCAAATATAATGTCTTCCTTTATCAAGAAGCAGTGAGAAGTCCAATCAATACACTCTCCTCCCACCCACCGGGCCTTGACACCCCAGCTGAGGGCTACTTACGTCCTGCCATTTCTGGTCTTGCTCCTTTAATTGTGATCGCATTTTCTGCATCTCCTCGTAGTGCAGCTGACGCAGGTTCTGCACGTCCTCGGTGCTCACATCACTCATGGACTTACTCCTGTGAGACAAGCACCCAGGTTATCAGGGTTCGCATGACCACACTGAGGGCGAAGCCTGGAAGCTTGGACTTCTAGCTGGAAACTCCGTCTACATTTCTGCTATGCTGCCTAGCTGCTGTGGCGATGGTATCGTGGAAATAGCACTTCACAGATAAATGGTGGCTTGTTTGTGTGTTTCCAAAACGCAGAAACTAGAGCCCAGCCCTGAACCCACGTGTGACTTCTTGTGCAAAGTGACTAAAGGACTCCTGCGCCCCTCGGTACAAACCATCCCCTGCTCATGACCTGGCGGAGGTCCACGAGTAAAGGATTACTTTAAAGAGAAAACGTTATCAGTCACTAGAATCACCTGTCTCTATTTTTCTATCTTCCCCCAAGATCATCTTTTAACATTTGGCTGCCTTTTCTGGGCACTTATTAAATAATTTAATGATTACCTGATATTTTCTCCTCAAGTTTAACACCGTTAACAAATGTGCTGCTTCTCCTCAAAGATTGTTATAGGGCTGTTTCAATTGCCCTGGAATTGTTCTCCAAGCATCGCAACTATTATTGCTAATAGCAGTCATACTAACCTAGAGACACACACACACACACACACACACTTTTTACAGATGCAACTTGCACATTTTCACATGGAGCACCTCTCAGCGCTCACGAGCTCAATCTAAAGTTGTTGTGTTTAACGAGGAGTCTGGAAGCCCCGGGGAACCTGTTCGGCCTCTGAGCAATATCGTTGACAGGCAAATCGAACCATGTCTCCTGCATAAGCACCGAGGGTGTTACCAGTGACTGACCCCAATTTAAAACCAACACCGACATGTAGAAGATGGTGTGGATGAACAGGAGGCATGGGTACATGGTCACAGGCACTCAGAAAGGAGAGCGAAAACCACACTGTGAGGACAAGAAGGGATAGAGGTGGTCCTTCTTCTTGGGTAAACTTTGCCTTCTCTGATCTGTTAGCCATCTTTATTTTTCTGCTTTTACAGCTAGCACTGGAATTTAATTATCATCCTATGCAAATATCCCCAGATCGAGATCAGCCCTTGCTTTTTTACTCCTTTCCAAAGGCCAGTGGAGAACTGACCATGGAGGGTTTTCCAAGGCTAGATATCTTCACACAAAAAGACACTCCTAATTTTTCTTGCTGGGGGCAGCCTGGGTGTGGCAAAGCAATGCTCAGCCCACTGAGCCACCCGGACTCCTGCCATGAGAACAGAACACACCAAAATCTATATAGAAAGGATTTTGAAAACAGACATCCTCTGCACACATGGTCATTGTCCAATGCAGCCAACGCCCACCTTGTCTTCACACCTGCTGTTTCTCGGGTTATCAGGGACTGGGGCCACCTGCCCTTTCGATCGTCCACCTTGGAAACCTAAGAACCATTTTTTCACCCTACTTTCTGCTTTCTCCCCCACTTTCAATTAGCGATCAAGCCCTCTTGTTCAGTGTCCTTTTCTTTCCATTTCTACTGCCAGCACCCTAGATCAAAGCACCATCAACTCAACCTGGCTGGTCAGAAGAGCTTCTTAAATGATCGCCCAGCCTCCGGAGCCAGGGACCAGCACTCTTCAAAGGGTCCCTCTGACACAAAAGCCCTTCACCATCACCTCCCTCAGGATCCCTGCTCACCTCGACACAAGTACATGTGATGACACAATTCATCCCAAGCACGGTCCACGTGGAAGCCCAACAGGTATTTCCAACTCCAGGCATCTCAGACCCTCGAACAGGACCACTCACAACCTCCTGATCTCTGTCTCCCTCAGCTCAGTAAAAGCTGACTTCACCCTCCCAGACTTTGGGTTAAAAACCTTGTCAGGACCTCAGACCCTCTTCTCATAACACTGCAACTGAGTCCACCTGGTCAGTCCTGTCCCCAGTCCAATCTCCATCTAGGACACCACATCTGTACCTCCACCGTGACTTCCATGCAAGCCATCACTCTTTCCCACCTGGGTGACCGCAGGAATCGATCTCCCTGCTCAGTCTTGCTTCCCAACACTGTATTCTCTCACAGTAGGCAAGAGAACCTGGAAAACCCTTCCCTGAGATTAGGATACACTTCTCAGTTTCCTAATACCGATTACTTCCCATCTCATGCTGGTCAGAGACCCATTCCCCTGAGACCTTCCGGTCTACGTTGCTGGTTTCCTGCCGACTCCTGGGAGCTTCTTTGCCATCCTATTCTCGCCTGCTGTCTTCTTCCCGGGCTCCAGGCACACTGGCCTCCAGGCTGGCAACCAACCCTCTGACTCTTCCCCTTGCTCGCCAATCTGCCTGGGAGGCTCCTGCCAGCCTCCGTGTGGCTTGTCTCACTCACATCCACCACACTGTTCCCATGGGAACTCCGTGTTTCCTTCCCTGACAACACAGCACAGGCACCAAGTGACTCTTTCCCCTGGCCCACCCCTTTCGTAGTCCTTTCTTCCCATTGGAAGAAAGGGTGTGTTTATTGGGGATACACCAAATATGTTCTTAAAACTGGAATGTGTATTTGTTTTTCACCTGCCCTGTAAAAAAAACAACACACACACAAAGCAAGACACCTGGGCAGAAGGGAGTTCCCACCCCACGGCAGGCAGGTTCTCAGTGTGTCACTTTATGCCAATAACATCCTATCGCCTGAATAACGTCTTTGGAACTTTGCCCTGAGAAGCCGCCTTCCCCCCTTCTCTCAACCTCTGTGGGGCTTCGAGCAGAATGTACTGACCTTGTTCTGCGCTGCACCCCTGGCGTCACGCACCTACAACCAACGAGGAAGGCGTGGGGGACTGGGTGGGATCCTCCCAAGAGCTGTTTTGAAGTTGCAAAGCCACCTCCAGACCACACAGATAAAATCCAGAGCATTCGAAGTTCAGGGAGACTCTCAGCCGGGTCACGCACACAGGAGCCTGACCTCATCAGAGTAAGCAGGAGAATATGAAGCTTTATGAGGGCTGACAGTATGCGATGACACCAGCAGGCATGGAGGGTGCCAGGGGGGTGAGGCCCCAGACGGGTTCCACCCCCTCCTCCAGGTGCTGCCTCTGCCCTGAAGTGCAGACACCACCGCCCCGTCCGCCCCACTCAACCGCGATAAGCATCAGAGATGGAGCCCGGAAAATTGCCAGGGAGCACGGTGAGGCTCTAGAATGTTTTCGGGGATGAGTTACCACGCTCCGGCAAATCACCTCATGATTTTGGCCTCGCGGGAGGAGGGCAGCGCTTTCTATTCCCGTGAACAGCCCAGTCTGGGAGCCCCACAGGGGGGTCAAGGTGAGTGAGCACTGACTGCGGGGCAGTGAGTGGGGTTCGGATTGATCTGCCAGTGACGTAGGCACGTTTTCTTTATTTGGAGCTGCTCCATCCAAGTGAGACGTGCACTTGGATTTTGTCCAACCTGACAGGCCTAACACCCTGCAATTTCACTAGGATGTTTTTTTTAATAGCACTGTGAGTGTGAGGACAGAGGAAGTGAAAGATGAAGAGAGAAGGTGTGGATCATGGATCAAGGCCACTATAATTCCCTCCCTCTCTCTTCCCCTTGAGTGTGTCACCGACTACGCTCCTGCAGGTTTTAGGCTGCAAGAGAGGGCATATCCTTTTTGCATCAAATGGTTAGATAACTAGGGTCTACAGCATACTTTTGAGACTGAAAAGTCAACCTGTCTTTTAAATTTTTTAAGTAATTTTAATTTTATCTAATTTAAAAATTACTGGAGAATCATAAATATGTATTTTACAAATAAATGACATCACCATTCTCTGAAGCCTATCCTTTAAAAAAAAATTATTTCCCATTTACTTCAGAGTCACCTGTATGTACCCAGAGAGCCACGGTTTGCTGATTGCTGGTCTGAGGGATCCCAAAAGGCCAGCATATAACAAAGATCCCTAATTATAAACCCATGGTTAGCCTTGACACAGCAAATGGAAATTCCATAATACTAAGTTCTGGTCCCCACCTTTCAGAGACAGAGGCATCTTTGTGCATGTGCGTTTTGTCTCACACACTTTGGCCATGTTATCAGGAGGGACCGGCCCGGGGCAAGGACAGCGTGCTGAGTAAACAGAGGGCCTGTGAGAGAGGGTAAGGGCATGTGGAGATGGGCTGGCACTGCGGCTGCAGCCGGGGACTCCAGCCTAACTGGGAAGATGGCGCAGGGCCAGGCAGGTGGACCCAGGGTCATTATGAGTCAGAAGTCAATCAACAGCACCACCAGCAAGCACATTTGGTAAGGGTGGTGGAAATTCCCTAAAGAGGTATCAAGGCCAGACCGGAGGAAGAGGCTTTAAAATCAGCAGAAAGTCCCAGAAGATGACAAGTATGAAGACTTTCCATTTATAATGAAAAAACCAGGGCTCAACAGGTACGTGGCTGACGAGGTGCATTGTTGCTGGGGGCCAATGTCCTATGTACTATAGGATATTAAATACCATGAACAAGACGGATGAAGTCTTCTGGGTGTCCTCATGGTGTGGCGGGTAAATGTGGCCCTGCTAAGACAAGGGTCAGCAGGTTGAAACTACTAGCACAGCCACATGAGAGGAAGATGGGGCTTTCTAGTCCTGTAAAAAGTTAGTCTCTGAAACTCACAGGGGCAGTTCTGTGCTGCCCCACCCGTAGGGGCTCTGTGAGTTAGTATGGATGTGATGGCAGTGAGTTTGGAAGGTTTTTGTGGATGAGATGCTGCTAATCATGAGATGCCAATAGCTTGAGAGTGCTCACTCATATCTCTCTCTCTCTCTCTCTCTCTCTCTCTCACACACACACACACACACACACACACACACACACCTTCTAACAAATATGTCTTCTAGACATTTCCAAATGTCTCCAGAAAAGCAAAATAAGTCCCCTCTGAGGTCCCAGTCCAGGTTTAAAGACTTAGAATGGCAGAACCCTAAAGCTACAAAATAAGCTTACTTTTCTTGCCGAGCTCACCAGAAAATAACTCACAGTCACTCCTCACCCTTCTCTTTGCTCGTCTCATCTGTGTGTATGATTCTAGAGAACTGTGTCACAGGAGTGAATGGAGATAGTTTTGCAGTCTTAGGTTAAAACTTCACCTGGGATCCCGGCTCCTTTCCTGTTGAATAGGCAGCAGACTCCATGGTTTCGTCTCACAGCGCGAGCATGTCTATAGACCCTGACAGTTATCTTTTCTATTCGTGGCTAATACTTTCTACCCAAAGGCAGAGAACCACACAGGTAAAAATCCATGCAACATGCAGGCATGCACATGTGACATGCCTGCCACACACAAAGCGTTAGACTAAAGCAGGCAAACCAACAGGTGTTACAAATACAGAGCAAGCCAGAAATGAACCACCCCACGATTCCCGCGACATGACACATTTCTCTTTCACAGCATCGTTACCCCAAGACAAACACTCATGCTAGCGGTAGTTATTTTCCAATGACAGAATGTTGGGTAATAAGGTCTTGTTTTGTATTTTTTTTCCAAGTATGCATTCCAAACTTGCTAACACACATCATCTCCAGAGAAGCAACAGCCAACATAAACAAGAAACAAGACCCAGATTACGAGTCTACCCTTAATTCCATTTAAATTTGTATTTTGTTGCCATTGCAACAAAATCCATTTAAGAAACACTTGAGAATGGGGGGGGAGGGGGTAGGGGCTGGAGCTGTGGGCTCGGCTACTGTGACAGATGTTGATTTCAAGTGGTTCTAAAAACACACGAGTCGTCTGAAGACACAGTCCTGCTACTTTCCATTATGATTCATCAGTCTCCATTTGCGATTCTTGTTCGTTTCTATCACCATTTTGGCACCAGACTGCTGGGCGGATGAGTGACCTTCAGGAGCAAACCCTGCACAACATCCCAGCTGGACTCTCCGTCTGGCCTGTGGAAGGCCCAGACGAGGTCTTCTTTTCTGATCACAGACCAGACAGCCTGTCCCTAGGGGTCCCTGCCCAGTCCCTGAAATCTTTGCCCATGTTTTTACTTGCAGCAGGTACTGGTCCTCAGAGAAGGATCATCAGAGTCACATCTCAGTCACCAATAAAAATTCTTTCAATGTTCCCGTTTGAAAGACTCCAGCAGACTTTTCCATCACGTGGAAACAGCTATCCCACGATACCTAGAGAAGAGCACACATCTCGGCATGGAGCTGTCTCCCTCATCCTCACTGACAAAGACACTTTACACACGAGGAGAGAGATCAGGGCTGCGCATGGAACATGTGCTGGGAGCTGACATTTCAAGTATCAGTGATTAAGAGGCACTTGCAGGCAGATGCCCGTGGCCCAAATCTTTGGCATCTTGGAGGCTAATTATGTTTAATTATATCCAAAGGATACACCATTGACCCTGAGTGACTCCAGGGTTAAGATGCCTGGCTGCCAACCAAAAGACCGGTAGAGCTCAAACCTACCGAGTTTTCCCCAGGAGAAACCTGTGACCTGCTGTCTGCTTCCACGGACACAGCAGCCTCAGAGACCCAATAGGCAGTTCTACTCTGTCCTATCAGACTGCTGTAAATTGGAATCAACTACAATGGATTTCATATATATGTATATATATATGAATTATATATATATGAATTTATTTATTTATATACATATAAAATCAAAGCCAGAGAATCTTGGTGCTATCACTACAGCACGTGTAACAAAAGTACTGGAAGCAATTTAGAAGGGCAATTTTCCTCCACATCACGTTACAGCTTATACCCTAATTAGGACTCTGGAAAACCTTTTCAGTACCACGAGAGGTAGATCAATGCTCATCATGAACCCCATTAAAAACAGAAACCACGAGTTAGACGTACAAGGACAGTGCTAGCCACATTGTCAACCTCAAAGTAAATGCAACTATTCTTTGTCCATCATGCATTTGTGCTACTCGGAATAGCTTTAAACCACAACCCAAGTAGCCAAGGAAGTGTACTTAAGTTTAGGCAAGTGTTTTTGGCATCTTTCATCAACTGCTTCATAAATAAGAATGATAAGCAAACAAAACCCATGGAACTAGATTTCAAATTTCTAATAAAATACAAAAGGGTTACTTCATGCACCGGACATGACACTACTCATGAAGAGGAAAATATTACAATGGGGGTTACCAAAAGTCAAAAGCGTTGCCCAGGTTTTACAATGTCATGCACAGCACACAGCGCCATTCAGTGACATGCCACAAGCAGGAGAGCCACAGCACAGAATGGGAGGACAGGCAACAGAGCTTCGCTTTGCTTCTTGGACTGTGGACCATGAAACTTACCCATTGTCACCATAAATCTTTTGAAAGAGTCTGGGAAACCAGAAAACCAAAAATTAAAAACTCATCTTTTTTCCAGTGACAGTAGTTTCTAAATGCCCAAGGTCTTTTAATGAGAGATGGACAAATCTCAAAAGGTTGTTTATCGTGCTTCACAGTTGATCATGTTCCAAGGACTTACAAAGGCTCTTTCTCAAGAAATTCAGACTTCCCCTCAGGGCCAATCATAAGAATAATGGTGCCAGGAGAATAGAGACTGGGAGTAGAAAGGGGGAACCCATCACAATGATCCACATACAACCCCCCTCCCAGAAGGACAAATAATAGAAAAGTGGGTGAAGGGAAAGAGTGGTTGGTGTAAGACACAGAAAAAAAGAGATAATTTCTAAATTTTCAAAGGTTCAGAAGGGAGGGGGTGGAGAATGAGCTGATACTAAAGGCTCAAGTAAAAAGAACATGTTTTGAAAATAAATGATGGCGACATGTACAATGGTGCTTGACATGGACGGATATGATAAGAGCTGTAAGAGCACCCAGTAAAATGATTTTTTTAAGACAGAAATTCAGATTTCAGAAAAAGCAAGAGGTGTCTTAATTAACTGTGAGCCTCCAGAACCCTGAGAAAGGCTTCTCTGTCTTCAGGGTAAATTCATGCTGGGTCTCTCCTCCTTTTATCCAACCTCATGACATTGGTCCATCTCCACCTTCCAACCAGGAGCATTCATCTGAAAATGCTGTTTGCTTAACTGACAAACGCTGACTCAGCTACTATTAAAATGACTACCACTACATCCACAGGGGACTCATGCATTGTCACACTGATAACTTGAACTTTCGAAAGAAAAGCAACTCAAAAATTGATGGTCAAAAAGCAGGAATTGGATTAAATGCAATTTGCGATGTCATATCTTACGAGAAACACATCGAACCAGACTGCCGCTGGCTGGTTCAGAAATGCCTAGATGTGGGGATAAAAGTCAACACAGTTGGACACATGTTCATGAAACCTCCTGCTGGCAGAAGAGAACCACAGTCTTGTTCAGGACCAAAGGCAAAATTTGTACATACACCTTATGCACCCGGCCCTGAAATCAGCGGAGGTGTGCACAAATGGAATGGCACTTTCTCCAGGAAATGAATGGAGGTTTCACAACGTGGTGGGGGAGGGCAGGAAGTCTACAAGGCACTTCCACATGGCATGGGGCATGCAGGATCAAGCGACACGATGCTGCTTTCTCGCACACACGGGAAGTTACATGAGACCAGACCCCTGGCAGAAACACTCGCTGACCTCTCCACCATCAGCCGCTTCTTGTGCCTAACTCTGCTGGCTTCCCGGATGGCCTCCCACTTCTGCAAGTCCGTCTCGCTGCAGGGGCCAGGCATGAAGCTGACGGGAGGCAGTGCACTGCCCAGCTTCCAAGACTGGATCTTGCGGGTCAACATGTCATCCTTCTTTTGCCGATAAGCAGAAACCAGCACTCGACAGCTAGCACTTTTCTCTTTGGGGGGCCGCGTCCTTTCAAGCACACAGAGAAATTTTGCTTGGATTTCTGGAGGGAGGGTCCAGGGCTCGGGGAAAGGGACTGGCTGGTATCTGTCTGGGGCTCCGGACAGAGGCACTTCTTTCTTCTGCGCTGGGATTCGGCGGACGATCATGTCATCTCTCTCTAAATCTGGAAGTACAGGTTCGCCTTCTCTGCATTGCAAAATGATATCTCGCTCGACGGGATCGTCTTGCTCTGAGAACCTCCTGAAATCTTCAAAGGCCTGGGTGAGCATGCAGGGCTTCGCATGGAAAGCCCCCATCCTCCTGACAAAGAAATCGTCATTCTCCAAGTCAGGATCCAGGGCAGACAGGCTGAGGTCCTCCCTTCCAAACCCTGGTGCGTAAGAGAGGTTCCTCCTGCGGGTGATGAGTCTGGGGCCAGAGGTGGGATCGATCCTGACATTTGTTTCAGAAGACAGGATGTCATCCGAGTATGTCTGAAGGGCCTGAAGTAATAAAAACTGACTGAAGCACAGAAGAAGACAGAAAAAAGGAAGGGAGAGTCTCATTAAATGTGGGGGCAACACAGAATCAGGTACAAGAAAAGCCAGCTAGTCACCTGCGGTGAATTGTTTTAGGGAGTCCCGGGAGAGAGGGACTCTGGTTTTAAAATAAAGATTAGCGTCTAATGGGATCGCCGGTCATTTTTCTCAGAGCCCAAAGAGGTATTGAGGAATCAAAAGCCACTGCCACGGAGTCAATTCTGACTCATGGGGACCTCAAGGGACCAGGCAGAAGAATCTCTGTGAATTACTGATGCTGTCAACCTGTACAAGACTAGAAAACCTCATTGTTTCCCCCGAGAGAGACTGGTGGGTTCCAACTGCCGACCTTGTGGTGTCAGCCCAACACATAACAATCCCCTAGGTCACAGGGCTCCCTCATCTTTTCTATAGAGCATTTGAAAGAATAGGGGCGGGCCAGGGGTACTTCTCAGGAAAGGGGAGCGATGGAAACTTGAAGGGAAGGGACTGGAGTGTGGATCGATCACACCACCCTTAGAGGTACACCGTTGCGCCCCATCCTCATTCTGTTAGCACAAAAACCTAGCACCCCACCCCCTGTCAAACAGCAGCCAGAATCTTGACATTTTTCAAGAGTTGGGCAGCATGCACATTATACAATAGGCACACGGGTCAATGCAATGTGAGGGTGGCGGTGGGGTAGGAGGGAGGTAGTGGGAGGGAGGATTAAGTTCTCAAGTGTGTGGTTTGTTTTTTGTTGGTTTTTTTTTTTTTTTGCATTGCTCTTTTTGGCATTCACTAACTAGTCCTTCCCTGTCTTTGCCTAAAAGTTATTTCCTTTCTCCGACTCCCTACCTGCAGCACAACGGTAACATGAGGTGAGAGAGTGTCTTAGAGTTTTCCGGAGAACTGACAACCTAGAACCTGTGTCAATATACAGAGTTGGGCACACGACTGTGCTCACTAAGAGGCCGAGGGCCCACCACATTCACAGTTTGCGTGCTCACACAGAAACCATTATTTTCTAGTGTGTGCCTTTGCACCCCGTCTATTGCTTGGGTGAGAGTGCTCGGTGAGGTGTGTTAAGGCGGCAGCAGATGCGGGCCGACATCTGCGGCCAGGCTCCAAGCAGGCGGCTCATGCAGACATCCACCTGGTCTGGTCCGGGGCACCCCCGAGGCGGCTGGTTGCGTGTGCGTCCCAGGATCTCAGGGCCCGTTCAGTAGCTACTTCCAGCACCAGCGAATGTCTCTGGTGGTTGCCGTCGGGTCTGAGCTCTGCTCTGCGAGTGGCGCTAAAAATGGCAGAGCCCCCGTTAGAACGGCTGTCCTCATTCGCCACATCTGAACTCCTTCCATGTTGGAACGATACCGGAAAGGAGGAGAGAGGAGAGGACAGGAGAGGAGAGGGGGCAGGAGGGGAGGACAAAGAACGGAGGGCAAACAAGACCACGGACAATCACGCCAGACTATCGCTGTGTCGAGAAGCGGCTGTTTTCAGATCGAGAGCCTACATGTGGAATGTAAATGGCAGGTCTTCTCCGTAACCCAGACTCCCAGGCGCGCCGATGGACTTTTTCCTCGTGGTCTTAGAAGATGCGCCCAGGACGGGCGTGAACAGAGACCAGCACAACAGACACATGCATGGAGACGAACCTGAATCCCTGAAACTCCTTATACCATGGCTTATACGTCTCTCTTTTTATTCTCTTCCAGTTCGTGTCTTCTGGGGCTGAGTATTTGGGAAGAAACCGATCGGCCGTATTCCCTGTGTTTGGCAGGATGGGACTTAGCTTGCGCACATAGAGATCATCCTTGACGACGTTGGGCTCGCCTGCCGCCTTCTCTTCCACGTCCACACCCCCAGAGGAGCGCTCCACGTCGGTGCCCCAAGTCCTCCTCTGGTGACTGTTCAAAACATCCAACGGGTTAAGACCCTGGATGAGCAGTTTGGTCACAGAAAACACAGAGGCATGCTGCCCGGATCACACTCACAGCACTGTGCAGGATGGGCACTCAACCCCCTCCTCACCACCACAACCCCCGACAAGGGGCTTACAGCCCCGCCCTGGCATCTCATTTTAATGGTGGGGGGCTGGGGGGTAGACAGCTAGAGACAGCTGGAAGGGCCAAAGGTACTCTGTTAGAAGCTGTGTTAAGAGAGAGACAACTGGCAAACAAGTTGAGGTGTTACTGTCTATGTTGAAAATCAATGGCAGAGTAGGTATCCAGACCCAGGGCGGGTGATGCCTGACCTCATCGGCATGGACAGGCCCGGGGTTAATCCCTCTGCAGCAGAAAGGCGTCGGGAGCGAAACTTGGGAGAGGCGGTTTTCCAGACGCCGCTCTCGGGCAGCTTTTTCACCCGGAATCTACGGTTGGCCAAGTCATCCCGGATGATGTCGGGCCACCCTCGATCCTCAGAATCCGAATCGCTCTCCGAACCCCACATCGTCATGGGATAGACAGCTGGGTTTGGAAAAGCACACTTTCTCCTCCTAGTTGGACAGGAAGCTAGAGGAGTCTTTTTGCGCCCACTGAGATCCATCAAGGCAGGAGGCAGGGGGCAGGGAATGGAAGAAAGTAAGATAGAAGAGCTGGCAGTAAATACTAAAACCATCCTACATCGCAGGCTGGAAAGCTAAGGAAGTAGCTGAAAACAGGCATCTGAAATAAAAATCATCCTGGCAAGTCACACGTTGGTGTTTTCAGATCAAAGAGGGGCCTGCAAGATGGACGTGACTTCAAAATATAGGTAGGAAGAAAAGCAAACGTCACTTGTGTCATGGGATATGTGATCTAGGGGATGCATTTTTTTAAAGTCATTTTGATCCCGGTGACACACCCCACCCAAGCCAAAATCTTCAAACCTCCCCATCAGATCGCACCCCTTACCTGGAAAACGATCCATCTGCTTCGGTGTACACAGGGCTTGCCCAACTCCTCCTGTTATCCTCCTGCTTATCTGACCTTTTCTTCCTCAAGGGCGCCGGCACGTAGGAAACTGGTTTGCTTTTGTTGGGCAAGAAACGATTGAAAGGTAAAGCAGACTTGGGTTCGATCGCTGAAGTCCTTCGATATGACATATCATCTTTATTATAATCCTGCATCTTGAATGTAAATTCAGAATCTGTGTCACTCTCGCAACCTACCAAGAGAGAGAGAAAGAAGGAGGTGGGGGGCGGGGGGAGGGAGAGGCACAAGAATTTGCTTTATTCGCCAGATTCTTCCTCTAAGTGGAACCCACACAGCCTGCCGGCTGGCTCCCTCTCTCCTGCTGGAGCCCAGTGCTGAACTGCACACTGCTGGGCATATTTTTAGAAATCTGTCATGAAGTTGCGATAAGACCCATGAGCAGGAATTTGCTGTACATAGTAGGAGCACAGGGGTCATGGTTTGGATGTTGCCCATTCTCAGCAGGAAAACTCCCAATGCCCTCCTGCATCCCGTGTCTATTCCGTCCTTCTGGGCACCCCTTCTATGAGGTGTTGATGTAACACGGTGACTGACAAAAAGCCAGTGACCCCATTGATCCCACTGAAAATGGACGACATGTGGGCCAGTGGTGAGAGTGACGATACCAGGGAGGTGGAGGGAAGGTGGGGTAGAAAGGAAGAACCGATTATAAGGACAATGGGGCAGTGGGCAAAGGGAGACTTTGGACAGTGTGAGCTATGACAAAATAATAATAATTTGGCTGAGCCCTGGTGCGCAGTGGTTGTGCGCGGGACTGCGGCCCCCTGGGTTGGAGGTTCAAATCCAGCAGCAAGGCTGGGCCTCCTACACCCACCACCAGAGGACAGTGATGCCCAAAAAAACAAAACAAAACGAAACAATAATAATTGATAAATTTTCAATGGTTTATGGGGGGAAGCAAGGGGGGGGGGATGAGGAACTGATGCCAAGGGCTTAGGTAGAAAATCAATGTTATGAGAATGATGAGGACAGTGGATGTAATTATGTATGGGTTGTCTTAAGAGTTGTGTGAGCCCCCAATAAAATTATTTTTAAAAAACAAGCCCCCCACCCCACTCCCTGTAGATCTGAAATGTCCCTGGGAGAGTGGGGAGGGAGGGGAGGAGGGGACATACAAAAAGACATGAGTAAGTAAGGTCACAGAGGGCATGGAGAGATCTCTGTGGAACCTTCTGAAATGAGCAGTGCACATCTGATGTGAGGTTGGGCTGAAAGACTCCTAAAATCCCCAGAGAGTCTCAAGACTTCTGTCTGCATGAACGCACAGGGTTTAAGACTTCCCCGGAGTCCTTGGAAAGTATGCTGGAGGTCTTGGATACTGACCCCAAACAAGCTAAAAGAATGCTTTTTCATATATCTTAAGGTCACCGAGATAAATCTGTTTTTATTTTGTTTTGTTGTTTTGTTTTTAATGAGCAATAAGGCACAGGTAGAAGAGATTCAAGAAAACCGCAAGTAGAAAGCCAAGAAGAGTTCTGCCTCGCTCCCGTCCTTTCCTTCCTGCCTTGGCTGCAGACCTTAGTCAACTTGGCTACCTTCTCACCACGGTGACAGATAGGAGTCTGGCGGTGTACGGGGTCTGGCAGGGCTTGGGGCACCTGGAGGGTTGGTTGGATCTAAGAGTACTCTAGGCTCCTCCCTCCTGCTGAACAGGAATCTAGAGTAAATAAATTCCAGGAGTCTTCAGGAAGTGGCTCAACACAGGACCAGAGCAGAAAGCACATCGCAGTGAGAAGGGAGAAGGCAGAATCAGAGAGGTCCTGGAGTGTTAGAAGTCACCGATCTACTGCTGGGTTGGGTGGTTGGTTGGTTGGTTGGTTACCCCTTAAAGCAGCAATTCTCAACCTGTGGGTCTCAACTGTTTGGGGGTCAAATGACCCTTTCACAACAGGAACAAAATTACAGTGATGAAGTATCAACGAAAATAATGTCATGGTTGGGGAGCACCACAATCTGAGGAACTATATTAGAGAGCAGCAGCATTAGGAAGACTGAGAACCATGGTCCTAAAGAAAATAAGGAATGTCTCTTACTTCCAGGAACCCTACGAATGACTCTTACCCAAATGTGCACGTATGAGATGTCTAATCTCAAATAGAACATTTTTCTTTTGCATTTCTAACCTTTCAGGGGATGGTACAACACGACCCCACCACCACCACCACCAGAATAGACAAATAAAATCAATCCAGAAAAGATATTAAATGAAAATCTCAGAAGAGAGATGTGGCAACTGGTTTCCCTAAAGATTACAGACTTGGAAACAGGACTGGAGTCCTTCTACTTTGTCCTATCAGGGTTGGTGTGACTCAGAACGAGCCTCAGTGGGGCTCCATGCCAGTGAGTCGATGGTGACGCACAGTGGTCCCCTTGTGGGTTTCCGAGACTACAACTGTTTATGGGAGTGGAAAGTCTAGTCTTTATCCCTAGTTGCAGCTGGTGGTTTAGAACTGCCCACCATGCGAATCATGGATCGAAGTGCAATCACTGCACCACCAGGGCGCCAACTCTGCAGCAGTGAGTTTGATTTGGCTTTCACAGGGAACTAAGGAATCTGCATGTGTGATCCACTGGGTCCTGGTGTCACCAAGGCTGGGAATCTGGCAGCTCACTGAAAGGTTGGCAATTGACAAGCACACAGCCGCTCTGCCAAAGAAAGGTGTGGCAATCTCTAGAGTAAATATGACAGCTAATAACTCTACTCTGCCACATGGAATCTTTCTGAGTCAAAATCAACTCAACAGCACCCAATCGCATCAACAACCTCCAAGCAACTCATCCAACCAGTATCTGAGATACAGGTTTAAGTTACACCCATTTGACAACTGACACTCACACATGCCCATACACCCTTCATCTTTGTCCTCCTTACTCTTGGCAGGCTGGATACAATGCAAACCCTGTACACTTTATGCTCTTTGGTCAGGACAATATAACACAGTGGGCTGGGAATAGCATCCACCCACAGGAATCATAAACTCAGTTTCATTTCCTTAAAAGCACTGCTAATAATCTGGTTACACACCTACATAGTAAACAGCCAATGAGGGTAGTGATTCAGAACTTAACTTTTGCGGTGCCATTCACTTTTCTTCATTCAAAAGTGTGAAATGTGACTCCCCCTACTCACAACTGGACCAATCACGATAAAGGTGGTCAAGAGTCTTCATCCAGCTTGGATCCACAATCAAGACTCAGGGAAGCAACAGTCAAGGCCCCAAGCAATACACTGCACTGGTCTTTAAAATGTGGTGGAAAGCACGGACGTTACTCTGAGATCTAAGGTATGCCCGGCCCAAGCGAGAGCATTTTTCCATCCTCCCATAGGCATGTCGAAATTGGACACTGATTACAGACGACTGACTTGGATTGTGGTGCTGGCACAAACGACTGAAAGTCTCCTGGACTGCAGAGAGAACAGACCAACCTCTCTTGGAAGAAGGTGGGCAAGACTTGAGGCCTCCTGTCCCGTGGATGTGTTGTGAAGCGGTAGAGAGGCCAGTCTCTGGAGAAGGGCATCATGCTGGGAACAGCAGAGCCAGAGTGACAAAGAGGAAGACCATGGACATGTGGGACTGGCACAACGGCTTCAGCCATGTGAGACTCACAGAGGAGATGCCCTGTGAGGATGGCACAGGACTGGGTGGTTTTGTTCTAACAGGGTCTCCGTGAGTCAAAACCCACTCCAGGGCTGGTTCTTAACAACTACATTATTTTCTAAACTAAAGGGCTTTATTATTAGCACAGTGCTTGATAAATTGGTTAATTTTATTTTGGGAAAATAAAGTCACTGAAGGTTAGCTGGCATGTAAGTTGTACACAGACAAAACAAAATTTGGATTTAAATTACTGCATTTTTCCGGCCATAAGATGCCATTTTTTCCTCCAAATGTGAGGAGAAACCAAGGTTGCATCTTATGGTACGAAAGGATAGTACCCCAGAACATTTTAATATACTAGTACTATTTAGTTCTGAATATTTTTTTCTTATTTTCCTGCTCTAAAAACTGGGGGTGTCTTATGGTCAGGTGCATCCTATGGTTCGAAAAAAACGGTCATGTTATGTAGGCTGCAGTAATAAAGACAAATACACATTGTCGGTAAATGAAGGCCTAGCAAGAGGCAGAGAGAACATAACAACATGAAAGGGAAGACTGATTGCTGAATGCGTGGATGTCCACTGCAAAATGATTTCAACTTTGCTGATATCTAAATACTTACATCAGAAAAAAAATTTAAAATAATATTCAAATTGGACAAGCCAAGGAAACCACCAAACGCACGCTGGCCGATTTGCAACCCAAACTCTCTCTCTCTCTCTCTTTTTTTTTTTTCAGGGAGAAGATGGTGGAAATGCAACCCTATTTCCAATACTTCATCTGGGGCGTCAGTCGAGTCAAATGTCACTCGAGACTCGCCATCAGAAACTGCTCCTGTAACCTAATAAACTATAAGAATACGGTTCGTGAATAAATTACTGATTTGACCATAATCTGGAGATTAGGGGATGAGGCTTCTCCCCACAACAGAATGGCTTTCATCAAGATGGGGTTTCTGCACAGTCTGCCTGGGGTTAGCTTGGACCCTAAAAGGGGCACCAGGTGTGTCCTCTCGCCACAGCTACCCCACACTCAGTCTGCCAGAGGGGAAAACACGAGGCTATCGGAGAGTTATCTGCCATTCCTTCGCTTGGGTGGACAGATAATCACATAAACAAATGCTTATCCTGGTTTTGCTTAAGCACATTTTTCTTATCTTTGGGGGGAAAGTAAGAGAAGAAAGAAAAAAACTCTGCAAAACAGAACATATCTGTTTTTTAATTGTACCCAAAGCCTGTCGTTGTTGGGTCAATTCTGACTCACAGTGACTCTAAAATCAGATGGAGTTGCCAGGACTGTCAATCTTTACACAAACAGCCACCCCTATTGCCCCCCACTGAGCTACTGGTGGATTCAAACCACTGACCCTGATTAGCAGCTGACTGCTTGACCACTGTGTCACTGAGGCACCTTCAATTTTATTTCCATCATTTTGGTGGGGGGGGGGGAGTTTTGGCATCACTGCCCTCTGGTGGTCATTGGCACTACCCAGTGCTGCTCCTGAGAGCGGCTGCTGGATTTGAACCGCCAAGCCCGCGGGTCGCAATCCCGCACTCAACCACTTACGCCACCGGGGCTCAGCCCAATCATTTTGGTTTTTAAGTCATGTCCAATTACAAGCCAAAAAAAGTCACTGCCCTTAAGTCTGCTTCAACTCACAGTGACCCTATAAGACAGGACAGAACTGCTCCTGTGACTTTCCAAGACAGGGACTCTTGACAGCAGGAGAAAGCCTTGTGTTTCTCTCACGGAGTGGCTGGCAGTTTTGAACTAGTAACCTTGCAGTTAGCAGCCCAACACATAATCGCTATGCCACCCGGGATCCTGCTCATAGGCCATAGAGGCACAAATAAATAGGGCCAAGTCTGTCAAGAGCATACAAGGTAGGTTTTCCCTGATAAAGCAGGACCACCTTAACTTTCCCTCTTCCTGTCGCCTCCAAAAAGTGGAAAGGTGAAAACAAGCAGATGGCAACAACAAGAAATCAAGTGAAAGCTGAAAGGAACTCTCCATAAGAGAGGAAGTGATTAGCCAAGAAGAAGCCTCTCAGGGACACCCGGATCTCTTGGGAGCCCACGAGCCAAGAGAGTATGTGCGCCACTGTTCCCTTCTCGCCCCTCCCCACACCCCTCTTCCCACACTGAACACCGGGAAATGGGCGGACCGGCACCCACAGCTCACCTTCCCGGCCCCCTTTCAAGGTGATGTCGGATGAGCAGCTTGTGAAAGACCTAGACCCTAAGGAGTCCAAGCTCTCGAAGGAGTCCTCTCTGTGGTGGCTGCCCGCGGGAACAGGGAACTCGGCACGCTCCGCGCACCAACTGTCACTGTATCCGCTGTCCCTGCCGCTTCTCTTCAGACCACTCGGGTCTTCCAGGGCCTGCAAAGACATTTTCCAAACAAACGTTAACTGGTAGAGATGCCCCAAACTACCATCAGGTCTACTTGTCCCGCTGACCGTAAGACAAACCCTGAATATAATAATAATAATAATAATAATAATAATAATCAGAAAGTTGGATCTGCTGCTGTTTTCCTATCATGAACTCCTGGGCACCGAACAAAAATGAAGGTTTCAGTATTACGCCATAAGGTACTAGTCCCTATTTAACACTGCAAGTACGATCGTCTGAGAAAACAGAAGGTAGGTGTTAGAAGACCCCTGACGTGCTAAATTCAACAGTTATTTGGAGCTGTCCGGCTGTCTGGAGTTTGTAAGCATGAAAGGAATCCAGGAGAAAAAATATGTCTCAATTTAGTCATCAAAGGGACATCGGTCAGGACATCGGTCAGCTGACTCCCTTAAGAGTTTTACATTGGGTGAATTTTATGAGACACAAAGCCATGGGCATTCAAGTATTTAAATAAAAAAAAAAAAAGGTAAAGTAGAGCTGGGTGCCCAGTGACCGGGTGACCGGTGCCCAGGAGTTCATGATAGAAAAACAGCAACAGATCAACTTTCTGATGAGGATGAGGATGATGATGATGAGGATGATGATGAGGATGATGATGATGATGATGATTTTAATCAGGGTTTTTGTCTTATGGCCAGCGGGGCAAGCAAACACTGGAGAAGATTCCTTAAGGCTCCCTAACTACTAAGCCTAGATCTGGCCTGCTGGCTCCCGTGCTGCCTCGCGGAGTGGATCAAGGGACACCTTCAAAGAGGGATTAAAACCACTCTGCCTGGATGCACACAGCACGCTTATAAGTGAAACGCAGAAATGAAGTAAAGCTCACGAACCACAGATTCGTATCTCGAGAAAGAGGAAGCTTTCAAGTCGGCAGAGTAACCGCCTGGGTCGGAAACTCCCAGGGGCGGGTCTGCTCTGTCGTCTGGGGTGACTGAGGATCAGAATCGACTCCATGGCTGTGACGGGGTCGTTCAGAGGTTTGTAAACCGCACAAACCCAAACCAGGCCACCCCACAGGACTGTTGAGTGAAGTCTGACGCACAGCGACCAAGAAGACAGTAGAACTGCCTCCCAGGGACTCCAAGGAAGCCGACTCCCACCCCTGTCTCCACTGTTCACCAGGGCTCCTGTTTAAGGATCCAGCACTTACTCAAAGGAAAATCATTTTAATGCACCTTACTCTGGGAAGGTTAGGGGCAGAATTTTATAATGGGACATTTGAAAATTTTTTATTCAAGTAACATCTCCACAGCCCTTATTAACGTTCTGACACACAGCAATGATTATCTCATAGCTGGACCATCTTTTTTTATTATGGCAAGAGGATTTTTCTCATTGTAGTAAAAGTTAGTGACGTTATTTTCAGATAAGTTTATGGATACAAAGGACAGGAATGCCTAGCAGCTAAATTCCATGGGCAAATCTTCATCATTGTTCAAATAAAACTTCCAAGAAAGATATTTGGGAGCCAACCCAGAAAACAGGCACATGGACTGGAATTAGGTAAGGAAGATCCTTGGGGGTGGCACAAACAGTTTGCCCTTGCCTGCTTATCTAAAGTCTGGAACTTCCCCCTTACTGCGCCAGCCTGTGTAGGGAAGCCCGATGATCCACCTCGGGCTGGGAGGTTCTGCCAGGGAGCAGCTGCCAGGTTTGAACCACCACACTTGCTGTTAGCAGTGCAACGCCTAACCCAAAACACCACCAGGGCTCATGAGGACTATTTCTGAACCCTCTTAGGTATAGTAGGCATTGTGACTACATAGACTATCCCTAAGTAATGCACGCTGACATATGAAAGGGTGAGTGGTCATAGACGCAGCTCAACTTGAAATGGTATAGCAGAAATGTCAAAGGATCGTTAGATGCCTTGCCAGATAAAGCTTGCATGACTGAGACAGGTGATGGACACAATGGATTCAGAGCTATGCGCCTTTCCATTTTTAATTATGAACTTCTTCCTCATATGGAGAAGTCAATCCGAAGAATGCTTCAACAAATAATTAGCAGTCATCTTAGTCTTCTCAAATGTCAGCTGAGCCCCGCATACTTGTTGCTAAACCTGGTTCCGTCAATTCAGGAGAGGATTATTTGACAAGTGTTAGAAGCACCCATAAGGCATAGGCGATTTAACTGAGATTTCATCAGCTTTAGATGCCAGACACTCCAGTGAAATTGCAGGCACCTATTTCGTACCCAACTATTTCTAAGCAGATGGGGAGCCTGGGCCTAGTGCTGGGACCTCCAAGAGACACTTCACAAGACTAAAAAGGTAAGGATCCAATAAAAAAACATCAAGGTAAAATTTGAGATTCATCCAGACTCTTGGGACTCTTACTGTGTTGAAGTCTTAGAATTCTCAAGGCATAGCAAACTGAGTTTTGACCTCATAACTACTTAACTTATTGATGATGGGGCACCTCAATTATAAAGCAACCCAGTGCTTGATGTTCAAGGAAGACTTTGTCCTGAAAATAATCACCAAGAATTCATAAGGTAGCGGATGGGCAACAGAAGACCTTAATTCTTATTCTTATTCTTATTCTTATTCTTCTTCTTCTTCTTCTTCTTATTCTTCTTCTTCTTCTTCTTCTTCTTCTTCTTCTTCTTCTTCTTTTTTTTTTGGTAATTAATCACTTTATTGGGGGGTTCTTACAAATCTTATAATAATAGTCCGTCATTCAATGGTATTAAGCACACTTGTACATATATTGTTATCAACATTTCCAAGACAATTGCTCTCTCTACTTGAGCCCTAGATATTAGCTTTTATTTTCAACCTTAATTCTTGCTTAAAAATTGGTACAGTGAGTTTGCCATATACCGTGGTCTATTTAAATGGGACAAGTTTGATGAATGCACCAATTCTTACTGGAAAAGTACTGATGCAAAGTATTTCCATTAAGAGATAATAAGTCCCTAGGTGTCTGAAGGTCATCCCTAAATCATCAAAGTGCTATAACATTATCAATCAAGAAAATTAATTATTCTCTCTCTAGTTTGGCCACTGGAGAAAGAAACATCCTTCAACGAACATGTTTATTGTTAGCAGATCAACAGAACGTGCAGCTGGAGACAGGACTGAATGCTCTAGCGGGAACCCTGCCTTGGCGGCGTGCAGAGCCTGCTGCACTGTGGGTTGGACACTGACCTGCCAGTCACAAGGTTTTGTCAGACTCATGGTCCGCTCTGGGGGTAAAGAATGAGCCCGGCTGCTCTGGGACAGATTTACAGCCTTGGGAGCCCTGTCTGGAGCCACCATGAGCTGGACTTGATTTGATGGCAGTGTGTTTGGTTGGAGGTGTGCACCGTGGTGGCTAAGTGGGTGAAGATCTACAGCCGAAGACACCTCTGGGAGCCGTTCTCTGTCCTATGGATTTTCTATGTGTTAGAAATGACTGAAGAGCAGTGAATATTTTGGTTTTTTAAAAATGAGCCAATGACCCACATTGTTTTCCACAAAATGTGTTTAAAGCAGAAATACCTGGAAAACAAGGCCCTCCTTGAGCTGAAAGCCTCTTGCAGAGTCCAGTCTCAGAGCCCAGTCCTCCTGCACTGAGGACCTGACTGGCTCATCTGTCTCTAGCAGACAATCATTCGTGAAGATGGACCACTTGTCTTGTGTGTAGTTACTACAGCAGGCAGAACTAGCTCAACTAGGACTAGAACAAACCGATTCTAAAACTTTGAATAGAGGGATATTGATTCCTTATAATTAAAAAAAATCTGAAACTTCTGGACTCTAAAGGGCCCCCTCTCTCCACAATGTGCCTGGGTGAACTCAGAAGAAACCATTAAAGACCAGGGAGCATTTAAGTATGGCAAGGTGGTCATTTTCATCTTAGCCTAAAATGTGCATCTTCCAATCACGGTAACTTGCACAGAGGGCACCCTTCTGTGCATGGAGCAGGGACTAGTGATAAGTAGCTTATTGGTACAGCATCATTTAGATATTACAAACAAGGCAGCTCCAAAGCCTATGCTATTAATTCACTCAACTATTCTGACCACTGTTTTGTCTGTTTGTTTGCTTGTTTGTTTGTTTTCTTTGGGGTCCTGCTAATACCCGGGATTAGCCAGGGACATGTGTCCCACAGAGAAGTGATTTCCCATCTGGACCTCTCCTGCATGCAGTTTGTCAGAAGCACCATCTGACCTGGCACACATCTCTGCTCAGCGATGCCACAGGACTACCCCAAGAAGGTGCCTCAAATTAAGACTCTAAGTGAAGGTACAAACCTTGTCAGGTGTCACCCCACGTACTCACTTATTTATTTTTTTGGAACACAGAGGTGGCACGAAAGATTAACGAGGCTATTGGAATATGGGTGTGAGTGACATTAATCTTTCATGCCGAGAGCACAGGAAGCTGAGGGACCTGAGTCACTTTCTCACATGGGAAAAGCCCTGACAGCATCTCCCCAACGCCACCCCACTTGCCTGATGAGAAGGGGCAGCCTGACAACCTTCAAAAGAAAGCCAAGGGAGTGTCATCAAGTTACCGAAAATTAAGAGATGAACTTCTGAGCCCTAGAAACGGCTCTGAACTAGACCAGCTCACTCCCTGGTGATGGCACATAGGGCCATTCTCTCAACCCAGGCCAACCGAGGGGGGCCAAGACACTCAGAGCGAGGGGTTGTTATCAAGGCCATGGGAAGGGGAACAGGGCTGGGGGGAGGAGAAAAACCGCAGGAGTTGTGGTTCCCTTACCTTAGTCAGAGCTTGTCCTAAATTCTCAAACACTTTCAGATTCAGATAGGGTCCACTATAGCAGGGGTTACTGTGTGCTTTTCGTCCCAGCCAGTACAATGTGATCAAAACCTGTGAAAAGAAACCCCCGTGAAGCAACACTATTGGGGGAGGGGGGGTGGAGAACCTCCATGGGAGGACTCCAGTGAAGACACAACCCAGACCGTCCTGCTATTTAAAAGCAAGGCGCTCTTCCTCCAGGTGTGGAAAAGAGAAGGGCTGCTAAAATTCTCCGTGACTCTTCCCGAAATTCCTAAGCTGAGCAAGTTCTCAAACCCCAAACTCCCATTCCCATACTAATCTGGAGGAGGATAGTGGGTGGGGGTGGAATGTAAGAAAGGGAAACAAAAATCAAACTTTTAAAAGAGTGTGTTTTCCAACAGAAAACATATCAAATGAAAGCCTCAGATCAATCATCCTTAATGTCTTTTCTAAGGATACTGAGGCTTCTTAAAATGAATCCTTTCACCAGATGCAGAATCGGTAATACATTGTCTAAGTCTATAACTGAGAAACTTCCCCGGATCCTTACAATGAGGTGTTTCTCTGACTGGGTGAAGGTTTCCCACCTACTTCCTGGCAAGGAAACAAAATAATCCTCACATGGGCTCCTTTGCTTTGATGAACATACAATCATTATCTTCTTAAGTCTAACCTGTCCTCTTATAACAAAGTCAGAGAAGGCAACAATGGGGCTTCCAAGATTATGTGGGGGAGGGGGGAAGGGATTAAAAGATCATGGAATTCTTTGGCAAACGTTTTGAAGATCAAATATGTTTCACCAGTATTTAAAAATATTCCATGTTTGCCTCAAGAGAAGTACAGCCAAAAAAGGCTCCTGTGTAAAGGAGAGAGTGAGACATATGTCCCAAACTCTGGACCTGTTAACTGGAAGAGGGTCCCTAGCTGAGGGTCAGTGAGAAAGAGGACACCCCTCAAGAGAAGGCTTGACAGGGCAGATACACCAATGGGCTCACACGCAGCAGATACCCCAATGGTTCACACACAGTGTTAGTGGTGAGGATGCCGGGGTTCACTCTGTCAGAACTGGGCCATATGAACTAGAAGTGACTCAAAGGCACTTAACAGCAACGGAGTCTGTGACCGGCTGGTATCTAGCAAACATGGAACCGCAGAAGAGATGCAAAGTGTACAATACATCTTCAAAACCATCACCTTATTTCAGAATCTAAGGGAACCTCAAATGATTCATGAAAAATTCCATTTCTCTCCATGTCATTTCATCCAACTTTTTGAGGTCCCATAAACATATAAGGAGAAATCTACTCATAAGATTCCATGAAAGAAAGTATCTTACATTTTTCACTCTTCTGTCAGTCTCTTCTTGCCTGTCAGGGGAAAAAACACAAAACATATGTCTATTAATATTGATGAACCTTAAATTAGTGAGTCACAAGAGCTTTACTTTTATTCTTTGCCTATGAATATTATTATCACCTCTAGGTTCAGAAGTCATAAACTGGATAATATCTATATGAATACATTGTTAATATGCATGGATTGGATGAATCCATTTTCTCATGAAAGCAAGGCTGCCTTTTCTCATCATTTTGTTCATTATAACCTGGTTAAAATGGAGAATATTGTATTTCATTTTTCCTTGGGGATCTGAATAGTATTTAACACAAATAGGAAAAATAAAGAACGTCTGTTCGTGGCAGAAAATTTGGAAAATTAAGGAAACAAAACTACACTCTCTTTTGTCATCCATGATCTAAGTCCACTGTGCTTTGGACATGTGGCCAAGAGGGGCCTAAAGCAAAACACCCAAACTCGCTGGTCATCAAGTTGATGCCGACATAGAGCAACCTACTGGAGAAGGCAGAACTGCCCTGTGGGTTTCTGAGACGAACTCACAGAACATCTGGTGGTTTTGAACTGCTGACCTCAGTTAGCAGCCCAACGCATAACCACCACGTCACCAGGTTTACGAAAAGGATGGATTCCTGGGAAAGGAGAGCCTTCTTGGCAAAGCAGAGGTCAGTGAAAAGATCCTCAACGAGGTGGACTGACATAGTGGCTGTGGCAACAAGCTCCAAGCATACCAAGCGTGACACACGCCTGGGGAGTGTTTCCTTCCAACCACGGTGACTCCAAGCCAACTCAACAGCACCTAACAATGACGACGATGACCACAATAACGTCCAAATCCTCAGAGACAACCGGTCAGGGACCACAACCTCGCAGGGGAAGGGAAACTGCCCTGGATCTCTGCTGGAAGAGAGTTCCCTCGAGAGCAATAAATGCAGCTTTTGACTCACTTACGAAGGAGCATGATATTTATACCAAAGTGGAGTTAAAAGGAGACATGTCATCCTAAGGTTGAGCTGCTCAACAGAAGACCATCCACTCTTGTGGCATCTACTGCGACTCCCTGGGGCCCGTAGGACAGTGCAGGACTGCCTCGTTGGGTTCCCAAGGCTGCAATCTTGATGGAAGTAGACCGTCTCATCCTTTTCCAGCAGAGTGGCTGGTCTCCCTATGCTAGGATGGGTACCCCCAAAACAATGGGGTTCCCATCTCTGAGACACCCGAGCAGCACCAGCATAACTTCAGACAGGGGAGAAGCCTGAGCTCCCTGGGCCGTGGGGTGGTTCCCCCATTTCAGTGTCTATGTAAGCGGTTGTCTACTGTGCAACCCATCAAGTGTGGTAAGATGAAGAGCACAGAAATATGTGGACGCTGTACATAGCATACGCGCACATGATACACACATGTGCCGATAGGTGTACACCTGTGCCCAGACGAGAGAGAAAGAACATGTGTACGGACACGGAGTCAAATGTATTCTCAGTTTTCAAAAGACCGGTGAGATGACTATGAGCATTCCTTTCCAGACAACAAACGTGAATGGAAAACAAAACAACTCACTGTCACCCAAGCTGTGCTGACTCACAGTCGCCCTACAGGACAGACGAGAACTGGCCCTGTGGGTTTCTGAGACTGTAAATCTCTATGAGAGTAGAAAACCTCATTTTCCTCCTGTGGAGTGGCTGGTGGTTTCAAACCGCTGTCTTGTGGTTAGCAGGCCAACACCTGAGGCACTCCTTAGCCCAACAGAACTTACTAAAAATGAAATCCACAAACTTGCACACTGCAAGTGTGACTAGAAATTGGTGTGATCACTCACCTCTATAAAGTTGAAACCTATTCAACTTGAATGTATGCCTAGCCTGGTGTGTGCAGGGCCCATTCCAACCCAGAGCAATCCGAGAGGATGGGGTAGACATGGCCCCAGAGGCTTTCCGAAGCTGTACTGCCAGGACTTCTCCTGGAGCCATTAGTGGTGTCCAGTCACTGTTTCGGGTTTCCAGCTGAGCGCTCTATTGCTGTGCCACCAGAGCTCCTTATACACGTCCCAAGACTCGTTAAGTCCTCTCCTTGATATCCACCTCACAGAAATGTTCACAGGCGCCCCAAGAGACCTAAGCCAGCCTATCCAAAGCAGCACTGTCGGTTGGGAGGTGAATCTGTGACTAACGGAAGAGGAAGACTGGTGGGGGAGTAGCCACACCATAAGTCTCTCGTGGTAGTGAGAGTCCACAGATCCCAGGATGGGTTGCCGTGGTGATCACACTCACAGGCAACGCAAAACAAAAGCAGCTAGATGCAGACGAGCGCAGATTGTGTGGGTCCCTTCATGTCAAGCACAAAAAGGCAAAATACAGGCACTGAACTAGACACCCGGATACTGGAAGGGAGAATGGTGAGAGAGGTCAGAAAGGGGGAGGGGGTATTTTGGGCACTAATGATTTCTTACATTGTGACCTTATAGTTGTCTGTCAAAGTATATTCAGCTTCTTTGAGAGTCTTTGAGTTATACCTTATCCTCTGCATACTTGTCAATGTATATGGTATTCTTCAAAAGGGGAAAAAAAAGTAAATAGAATAAATTCCATAATCCAAACACCCAAACCATAGCTTATTTCTTGAGTAAATAGAAAGTCACCTTTTTAAAAATCAACAGCATTTAACTTTGGACCTAGCAAATGAAAAGAATCAATAGAAACTGACATTTAAAAATAATACAGAGCAGAGTATGTGTGTCTCCTTTTTCTTGACCCAGGCTTTGCTCATAGGCCTCAAATATTAAACTACCCCAAAAACTATGCATATATGTAGATACTACATATACACATTTGCATGGATATAGATTGATAACTGATTAATATGCACACACATATATGAAGGAATATCAAAACGTGTGTGGAAAAGCTCCAGTATCTTCATTTCATTTTTCCACAAACTTCTGTGGAAAAAACAAAGACTGTTTGCTTGTATGTATGTATGTATGTGTCAGTGTCGAATGCTAAGGGTGTACTAGAATGAGAACCACCACTATGGTCGTATCCAATGCAAGATATGCCACTTTCATCATAAACACACTCCTGGCAGAAAGGACCTGGTGTCCCCTTGAATCCTTGCCCAGACATCCATAACCCTCTTTAGACGTCTTTATCTCAACACTCATTTTCCTTTTCATTGTGATAAAACAATGATTGGGAAGACAAGATAGGTCTTTCTGCGATTAACACTCAATTACCCATGACCTCAACATTATATCCTTTCACTCATCTTACGTTTCTTCCTAAACGGGAGCAGTTCTAACCCGCTCTGAACACGGCAATCCCCCAGCCAGTCAAATGAGTGTCCTAGCACGGAAATGTAGGGCGAGGCAAATCAAGTAAGAAACGACCAGCATAGTACAATTAACTCTCCATCACAACAAACATGGTCCACGGCTTGGAAGGCAGACCGTGGCTCCTCGGCTTGCTGGGACCACCACACACCACCCCAAGACCCTTTCGATAGAGCAGGTGGGAGGGTAAAGGGAGAGCTCATGGTGAAACCGACGCGGTGAGCCAATCATCCTGCAACTCAACCTACGGAACCAAAAGAAAAGGCACCCTCCTTTCCCCAAATTTGGGTGACTCCCCTAAAGCAAATGCTTCAACATTGAGAAGGTGCAATCTGGATGAGATCTGGGACGGGCTAGCTATGTTCATCTGTGTTACTGACTGGACTCGGAAAGTTTGAGTTTATTCTGAATAAACTGAAACAAGGTTCTCTGGCGTTTCGGTAGGAGGAATGTTCATTGCGGTCTCTAGCCTCACAGTAAAGGACTCATCCCAAAGCAGCTATCTGTGCTTCAATGTTCACTATAGCATCATTCCCATAGCTAGGAAGGAGAAACCACCCACGTGTCCATCAACCAAGGAATGGAAATACAAACGGCGGCATATGCAGTTGGTGGAGAATGACCCCAACTTAAAGAGAAATAAAGCCCTGAAATGTACTATATATAACCTGGATGAATTTTAACATTATACTGAGTGATGAAAGATCATGAAAGGATACATATTTTATGATATCACTTAAATAGCAGGGGGGGGCACTTATGAGTGATTTTACCAGGAGTGCAGGGAAGAGGGAGAGCAAGTTTGTGTTTTGTGTTTTTGTTGCTAAGCAACAGAAGTCAAGTCAATCCAGGTCAGAGTGGGCTCACAGGACAGGGTGGTAAAGACCCCTGTGGGTTTCTGAGACCACAAATCTTTCAGGAACAGACAGGCTCACCTTTCCCCTGAGAAGCAGCTGGTAGGCTTGAACCAAGGACTTTGTGGTTAACAACCCAAGGCAGAGATCTCTATATCACAAGGGGGTCCTGAATGCCTGCCAATCATGGTAGCACGATTTGGAACAGGAGAGAAGTTGTTATGTACAACACAATGAATGCTGTGTTACTAAAACGAATGAATTCTACATTAATATGCATAAAAGCTGTAAGATGTTTTGTTATAAACTCTTACCGTCACTTCCTTTTTACAAAGTCGTTCTCATTACTAGCCTATCATGTGCATGAGGGTAGGCCTACCGTGTGGCCATTCTACACATTCGATCAGATCACACTGAGCTACAGCATTTAAAACAGCTCCCTCTCTCTCAACCCGTTTATTTTTGCGTTTATAGTATCTTACTGTATTTCTTTTTCCAAGTCTAATAAAAGACTGGTGTTGGGCTGAGCCCCGGTGGCTTACGTGGTTGAGTGCGGGACTGCAGCCTGCGGGCTTGGCGGTTCAAATCCAGCAGGAGCTCTCAGGAACAGCACTGGGCAACGCCCACGACCACCAGAGGGCAGTGATTCCCACACACAAAAAAGACTTGTGTTGGTTTTGTTTGCTGCCGTTTTCCACATATTTTAAAACATGGTCTACCCCTGATCTGGTTTTCAACATTTTCTGTGGGTTTTTTTTTTTTTGGGGGGGGGGTGTTTTTGTTCATGTTGGAGTTTATCTCAGATGGATTTTGTCATTAGAGGCGACCCTCTTGAATTTTTGTTAAGTCTTTTTCAGGATATGAAGTCGCCCAGGATTGATGAACCTATAGTCTCTGGAGAATACAGTGGCTGGGGGAGGGGGGGGGACAACAAAAGGGAGCTGATGTCAAGGAGTTCAAGAAGGAAGAGAATGTTTTGAAATTGACTGTGGCAGAAATTATACAATAGTGCATGATGTGATTAAACTACAGAATGCTGATATCTGTATTAGCTGCCAATAAAATGGTTGGGGTGGGGGGGAAGCACATGAAAGACAGATAAACAGTATTTGTCTCACCATGCCTCCCTTGCACACTCACTTTCACCGCATCAATTCTGCCTCTCAGTAACCCCACAGGACAGGGAGAAGGATTGCCCCTGTGGGTTTCCAAGAGAGTAATTTTATGGGAGCAGGATGCCTCATCTCTCTCCTGCGGAATAACTAGTGGCTTTGAACTGCTGACCTTGTGGCTGCCAGCCAAATGCTAGACCACCAGGGCTCCCAAAGGCACTTAAATATTGGCTAGTTTCTCTTAACTAGCAAGGCATATGCT